>CAFUXE010003075.1:625125-663272 GCA_903364295.1 Serranus cabrilla
CACACACTGAGACTGACACATAGACACGGCATCATGCTTCCACATTTTGTAGGTAAACATCTCCAGATTGGTAAAGCAGGATGGAATTCCCGCCTTTGTGGGAAATGTGCCCAGAACCATTTGTAAACCCTCTTCTCCGCCGCCTCCTAACTCTTTACAGATTGTAAAACTCTGGATTTCTATCGTAGCCTACTCTGCTGAGGTTTTCGACCCTTCGTTCTGTGGGTCGTGACAGACCAAAAAAGAATGCAGTCACGCAAAAAACCCCAATATATATTTATCTTTCTCTGGCTGAAACCTAACAGGTTTGGTCACATGTATTCATTTCCATGGTATTTTGAGAACATACGCAGAGTACGCTATAGCCTGTTGCTTCTGTGTAAATATGTGGTTAGCAGACTTCAACATAACATAGACAGTTTACATGTAGACAACACTGTGAATGATATAGATTTACTGTATTGTGTTGCATGCCACGCATTAAGCGCATGACTTTTCTCCAGGGGGGAAAGTGTTTGGCTGTTTCGCCTTACAAGCATAAGAGTCTACAATCACATAGAAGCGTTGGCAGGCAGCCAGCCTTTACAATAGACATGGCTAAACCTGAGCCATATGCCTCATCTAAATCAGTAATACATTGTGTAATAGCATTTGTTTTATTATACTTAGCACGAATGTCGTGCTGATATATGTGAAATGTTGTGGCAATTGAGTCTGAGTTCATAAAAACGTCTGCACGCAAAGAGTCGTCTGATGCAGCCGCTCGGGCCGTAGTATGCTGAACACTAGCCCCAGCCTCAGCCCCACAACGAGCCTCGGCCCGGGCTGCAGCTCCGGTCTTACTCCAACTTGATCCATCAGCAGTGGTGGAATAAATGTATTCATTTATTTAAAAAGGATAATAACTAAAGTGTCCTTCAGCCCCATTTAAACTTTTTACCAGACATTTTATTTTTGTTAATAAAAAAAAAATTCACAGAGAAACATCTTAGTGTTACCTGGCTCACCTCTATCATCAGGACTAAATCAAATATACCCCCAAACAAGGACAGAGACTTATAACTTTTAATAGTCCTGTAAGTCACCATTTTATCAGCTCAGCTGCTCGCTCACTTATAGTTATTGGCCTCTGGAGGAGCATGTTGTGCAGTACACATGAAAAACGCCAGATAGGTTTAATACGTTGACTGGAAGAGCAGTGCCTGTCGGGATTACTGAAAACCCTGGTATACGGCAATATGGCCTAAGCCTATTTAACCTATTTATTCTTTTCGTGCCATTTTCTACTCCAATACATTTGTCTGGCAGCTGTAGAAACTTTACAAATTAAGATTTTTACACACAAAACATATTAAGCAATAGCAAAAGTCATCAAGTGTTTACATGCAAATTTGTTTGCTTAAGAATGGCACCAACATGATGCCATAAAAACAGTAGGGTTTTCCCTACATTACACATTTTTACAGCATGTCTGTCATACAACATGCAGGGAACTTACATCAATTTTTTATTCCATACATCTTTTAGTCTGATCAGCACTTTCTGAAAAAAATGCTATATAAAACCATATGTTAGGATTATGAAATAACCATTTAAAATGTGGGAATTTACTTGTGACCGAGTATTTTTGCAGTGTGTTACCTAAGATAAGGATCTAAATACTTCTTCAACCACTGGCCATGGGCTTTTGCCAGTTGTTTCGCCTCATCGGGTTCAGCAGCACCTTACTCCATGGAACCACAAAAGAAAAAAAAACACTTAATGTTTAACCGCATTTGTAACTCCCATTCTCCTCCTTGTTGGATGCCCAAATGTTGCAAATGTGGTTTTGATGTTGGTTTAAATATGCCTCTTGTTAAATATCTCTGTTTACAGTGATCTGTGAGTTAATATTTCCCAGTGTGTTGACAGCTACAGTGTTACGTCACCACAACAGCAGCTCTGTATCTTGTATGAGCATCGATTTCATCAAGTGTGGGAAACGGATGAAAGGGTGAATCTCCCGTCTCTGTTGAGGTTGAGCAACAGGACCAGACACAACTTACACCCAGCACTGATCCACTTACAGTCAGGAAGACACATACATTGACACTTGCTGTCTTAAATGTAAACAAGGCTACAGCCAAAAACATGTCCATCAATCCACACTATTATCAAGACGGTTTCCTCCCACTTAAATGCCCTCTGCCTTTCCTAGAACTGTAATTTGTTGCCATTTAACATTGAGGGCACCCAGAGACAGATAAGGTACATCAAAGTAATCTCTCAGCAGGGTCCCTGCTTCCATGCAATGGAAAGTTACTATTTGTGACTGACTGGAAAATCTTGCATGCCGCCCTGTTAGGAGACCTCCAGTCTCAGCTCACGATAAGGGGCGACTCACTAGTAGAGGAATAAACAAAGAAGGTCCTAATGGATGAATGTCAGGGCTTTTATCTGATCCAGGGGATGCACATAGACTTAAGCTTTAGACATAACAAGGTCAGACACGCAGGTTAAAACAGACTCTGCCATACATACGGTGCACATGCAGCCACTATAATATCTGCTATTGCAAGTTGACTGCATGCAACTGTGAGCTTTGGCTCTTCGTCTTGTTAGAAACTTTTGTGGCTTTCTGTTGCTTTGTCCTTTTAAGATCTTTCCTTCTCTTTCAGCTTAGAAGGCCCAATCAAAGATAGCAACAGGCAACAATATTGTTCAAGAAACAAAAGATTGTATCATCCGTTGCAAAACAACCACAGATTGAATCCTGGATAAACGTTGTCTGGGGATTTCTGGAATAGCCAAACTGTGTTTTATTATATTAAGTGGTGGATCACATAAAAGCAATTTCTCCCTGATCTTAGTCCAAACATCTATTGATATTCTCAGTAGCTCTCTTGGAGATATTGCTTACACTAATATTAGTGCTCGTATTAGTGTTGTTTAGTTTTATTTACAGTATTTATCCCACAATGTGGAACAGTCAAATGAAATACAATACATGGTGCATTACAGAGAGCCAAGCACAATCAGGACCTTACTCAAATTGGAAAAAGAGAAAACTATCATTAACATATGGAAACATACAATGAATAACCATCATTTATTTAGCTCTTGGGCAAGAGAGAGAGCGTTTTCAAATCTTCATTGCACTAAGATGAAACAGCTCCTAGAAGTTTACAGAATAGTGCAAGACGACAGTAGAGCTTGTAAGATTGTTTTTTTCACAACATAGAACTCTGTTGTTGCACCAACAGTTTTTGGCAATCTCCCTGAGACTGTCATGTTCTTTTTTATCACACTAAGGACAGATGGTACTGTAAAGTCATGGCAGCTGCAAAACAGAAAGAAATGACAAACAAAATAAAGAAAATCAGAGTAGGCCAAATTTGTATGAGAAAGTTACCCTGCAAAAGAGAATAGTTCACTGTTAGTAGGCATGCTGAGAGTTTCCAGAAATAGGCACAGTATTTGATCTATATTTACAGTATGTAGAGGCTGAAGACACATGCAAACCTTTCAACGGGAGCAGAGTTATGCACTAGCTGAGGTTTTATTACTCCACTTCTAACGATCACTTTCACAGCTGTGACTCCTCTGAGCTTGGCCGTCAGCTAAGAGCATAAATCACTCTGCTTACTCAGACAGGTCAAAACTGTGACAGCAGAAGGTTAGTTCATCGCTATGGTCTCACTCTGTATACACCAGCATACTGTCTGGCAGAGGGTTCACACTGTTTAATGTCAATAAATGCATCTAGAGGGTCACACATTTTCTGTCAGACTGGTACTGATTGTGGTCCTGTTTGCTATGCATGAACATGACGATGGAAATCACCAATCCCATAGCCCCAGCCTTGGCATTTGAAATATGTAAGGGCATCTAAATATACACCATCCACTGGTTTGATTTGACCTAAACCAAACTCACAGGGATGAATGCACCAGGAGAGAGGGAGAGGGCATGAGGCAGCAGAGGAGGAGGAGAAGGAGGACAGGAAAGACGATGGCTATTTTCACATCCTGCACTCTGCATCCTGGACCTGACCGAAAAGCTGGACTCGTTTCTTTTTGCCACATCTGTTTTTATTTTCATCTGCAGAAGAGAATAATAAAAACAGGGCAGCTTGGAGCTGTTAGCCTGCCATCCCATTGTCGGGGGGGAGTCACATCAGCGAGTGTGGGTGGGATATTCTGGTGCTCTGCGCTCCAGGGAGAGTTTTGGCTGGCTGGACTTCGAGACATGTTTGCAGTCATGAAACAACAATAAACTCTTACCAACTTCCCTTCTACAAACTCTGTAATTGTGTAGGGAGAATTGCTCTGCAATTCCAACGGTTGAAGGAATTTTACTTGACATAAACCACAGATACGTCTGATTTGACAGTTGTTATATTTCTTAATGAATTTGGAAGTGGAGTCATCCTTAAAGGAGTAGTTCAACATAGTAAACAAACGCACCCAGTGGCTTCAAGGAGGTTTTTTTGTAAGAGTTACCGCACACGACCAAGAAATAGTCCAGCACATAAACCCATAAAACTATGTGTTGTTTTAACACTTTGACCTGTTAACTTTATGCTTAACAAAGCTAATTGGCTGCTGGTGTCTGCTTTATATATGCATTGGTATTTGTATTCATCTTGTCGTTTAACTCTTGGCAAGAAAGTTAATTCACATGTTCCCTAAAATGTCGTAATATTCCTTTAAATTGGGGGTTTTCATATTTATTCTATCACGCTGTAAACAATGCTGAAAATCCTAAACCAGAACCACCACGCAATGTCCCAAATGACCTCAGCCCAGATTAGTTTCTGTCAAGCTTAGTTTTGTCTAAAATCGTGGAAGCATTCACTGGATAGTATTTTCTAACCTCTATACATTTATAATATATACAAACTTCACCCCAACACCCTCAAACTCCAACCCACATACCCTACTCAGAACACGTACCACACACATACCACAGTATGCTAGCGTGTGATGCAGAAGGAGTGCATGTGGACTTGGCTTCAGTGGCTGTTTCAGCTCTTGGAAGTTGGATTTCATCTGTAATAACAGCCCCACTCGATGGAAGTTGTTGCATAAAATTGAGACACGCTTCTACATACCTTGTAAAAATGAAAACAGCAACAAAAAAAAGAGAAAAACAAACAGGCTAGTCACGCATCTTGCACAAGTTGAGAAGTGAGAGCAGCTATGATGACCTAAGGGTAGGTTGTACGAGGTTGGCAAGTGCACATTCTCAGGGCAGTTAACAGAATGTGCATGAAGAGGCACACATGATTAAGCAGATGTGTATAATAGACCATATATACTATATAAATATCTATGTGTGCGACTGTGCGTGCATTTGTGTGCATGTATGAGTAATGATCTACAAGGGAGTTGGCAGCAGTACAACGAGGGTAAGCACCCTTGTGTTAGCACTTTAGTGGTGAGAGCCATTTGTGCAGAGTATACAAGCAGGCCGCCTGCTGAGAGAGGTACACAGGCATTTGCTGCCAGATGCCATGCTGGAGATATATTAAAGACTCGTCTCATGTTTAGGAACTGTCAGAAATTAGATTATATTAACTCTATTAAGGTTATTAGGTTCGGCATAAAACTGTTTTTGGCAAGCAAAAATTAAACGGCTTATAAAACCCAGTGTATACATTGACGCCAAGGGAATAATATCAATGTACTAATTTTATCAAATGAATCATCAAAGATTAAATGAAAGAAGAAGGGCTGCTCGGGGGTGTTTATAAGGCTTAATACCACACTTCTGGATCTCTAAATAAGGTTAGTAGGTTTACATGGCAAGGTTAAACATGATGAACTTGTGTTTATCACACCCTACCCCTGACTCATGCAAATAAATACAACTCTTTGGCACGAAGTTGGTGCCTGAGATAGAGTTGCATTAAGCTCAGGTAGGATGGGTTCTTCTTTGCCCTCTAAGTACTGCAGTATCGCCCCACCACAGCTGGGGAATGCCTTCTTCAAAAGATGTCAATGTGTTGACAGATCAGTCCATCTGTGGTGATAACGGTGTATTTCAGGTATGTGAAGAAGCCTAATGCCATATAATTTGAGGGGGCTGTGTGGGCGTTGTGATGACAAATCAGGGTGTATTAGCACCCTTGTGTCTTTTGTCTCAGACCCACAACTTTTCTGGCATTGTTGATTACAGCAGAGAGGCACTGCTCATTCGCTAAGTCATTGTGTTGATGCAAACCTTCGTGCAATTAATGAAATGTTGACAGACGCTACACACGCACCCCCGCTGCATCCTAAGCATGCAATAAAAGGGTGTGCACCTACTGTATCATGTCACTACAGCTTGTATGCACACAGAGGTAACCACTGCGGTGTTGATAATGAGAAATTGGATTATTTTGGTTTCTTTGTAAAAACCAGTAGACACCCACATTATGTTTTTTTAGGTAAGAGATGCAATAAGTCTGTCAGTGTACACATGATAGATAATATGGCTGAGGGAAGTACACTCTATGGCACATTTGTACACACACGCTCATACTAGTAATATAACTCAAGACGATCTTAATGCTTTTAAAGTTATGGCTGTGAATACATTTTTCCCTCCAGTATTGGTGTTGGTGATTCATGTCTGGTTATTGTAAATATTATGGCCAATCACCCACACTCATCAGTTTTTTTTAAATAAACTTATGACACATAAGTTGATGACACACAAGTTGATTGCGTAAATTTTCGGAACAGGAACGTAATGTCTTCAGTAATAAAAAAACTTTCACAGGGTTCAGTGTGGACTGACTCCCTGAGTGAGGCAGAGAGGCTGGGGAGCGGTGTGATGCTGCCAATGGTCTCTCTGTGTGGCAGCCAAGACTGTTGAGAGAATAGTCACGAAATCCTTTTGACATGAACCTGATTCACAGGGCTTACTGAAACCTGACACGCACAACTGGAGTTCATGGGATATTTGAAGAGATGGAAGTTAACAAAACACATTTACTCAAGTATTGTATATAAGCACAATGTTGAAGTACTTATGTCCTTTACAATTAATGCTACTTCATACTTGTACTTTCCATTTCAGAGAGGAATGCTGTACTTTTCTTTACGTATATCATGTATACCATAAATGTAGTTAGTAGTAATATTGCAGATGAAGAATTTTTGTGCAAAATGTAAAACTCATGCGAAATATGTTTAGTTATAGATGCACAACAGTATATAGGGTACTTAAAATCAGCTCCTCACTTATCACTTTAATACTTGAAATACATAATAACGGTTGTGTAATCTTATTCACCCAATATATTTGTATGCTTCTTTACCTGTAGAAAAGTAAAAAACACAACAAAATTCTCTCTTTTTTAGAGGGGGTTATGTAGCCTTGCCTATAAAATCTTCCGCATGACCAAACGGTTCAGATGAACCTGGTGCACTGTGAAACATCGAGTGTGTGTAGTGGCTAGATTTGTTGTGTTTGTTTCTGTGTGGTTATTTCTGCTTGGTCACTGCTTGTGATCTCCCCACAGTTTCTGTGGCTAAAGACTAAAGTCAGTGGTGAATATATTTGTTGTCAAGTCATATATTTTATGTGTATATTTTGTATTTTGTAGCCCTATATTAATGTTTTTTTCTTATTTTATGTACACTGTATATAACTGCATGTAGGACCTATATAGCCCAACATCTTCATATTTAGATATAAATATATAGACATAACATGTTATTTCTAACTATGTTATGTCCGTGTTTTTAAACCATGATACTACTAACATAATTGGCTGTTTCTGTAGCAGAGCTGTATTGTGAGGCTTATTTATTCACATATTCACATCCTTTAAATAAAAGTAGCCATGCCACATTGTAAAAACACTCCATTAAAAGTCCTTCATTCAAAATCAATCAAATAACAATAAAAAGAATCAGCATCATTATATATTATTGGATTTCAACATCATAAAGTTGTATCTGTAATGATGCATTGTATTTTATAAACATACTGTATATTTACAAAATGTATGTTCATATATTTTGTATGTATCTTCCTTTTTCTTTTGTCTTTTTTTTTAATACTTTGGTTTTGTAGTTTTTGTTTGATTATAAATATGATAATATTGGTCAAACACATATTTTTCCATTTCTTTTATTTTATTATAAACCAGGTGTAGGTGCTTTATAAAAATGGTCAAAGTATCTAAAAGCTCAATTAGGAGAAATGCACACAGCTCATATTTAGAAACAGTGCCTTTAAATGAGCAGTCAGCACTTCTGTAACATTGTGATGTGGTAATTATATATACACTATGTTGAAAGTGCTGCTAAACTCTGTGACAGTCCTTCCCTGTCTGCAGAGACGCTGCAGAGACACTGAGAGAGCATTACAGATGTAGAAGATCCGGAAACTGAAAAACTGAACTGGGCTTTTTCAGTAGTGGGGCTTAACTGAGCAATCATAGGATGAATACAAGGTATATTCAGAAGGACACTATGAAGAAAATAAAGTGTTTTTTAAACATAAAGCATGTTAACATGTAATGGAAGTAACCCAAAATACTCATGAATGTGAAAATGGCTATAATATCATAATAATATATAAAAAATCACAACATCAAGCATTTCCTTCATCAATAAAACTAAGTGCAAAGTATATTATGTATCTCAAAATTAACTTGGAGTAGAAATTATCAAATGTTGTGCAAGTGCTACAAATGCATATTTTAAGTGAATGTATTCAGTTATTTTCGAACACTGGATGTAATATTGAAAGTACTTATTACTACAGTAGGCTACATTGTTTAAAATGCATGCAACTATAGCCATGTCACGCTACAGCATCCGGAGGACTGCAGCTGGTGAAACACTTTCACAGTCTCTGTAAATGTGTCTGAGGCGATCCAACAGCACCATCTATGGACGGAAGCCGGTCTGTTGTTGCTTCTTGCCACCCTGACACACACCACCTCACCATCGCTGCAAAACACAGCACAGGCCGGGCTACTGACTGTCCCTGAATAAGAGCAAGGAAGACCATCAATATGTCTGACATGGAAGACGATTTTATGTGCGACGATGAAGAAGATTACGACCTGGTATGTGTTCCTGAAATAACTTAGTTTGCGCTTATATTTTAAAGGTTTGTCCGTTGAGCGCTAAAGGCCGACAGTACGGGCTAGCTAATGCTAGCTGTTTAGTTAGCTTGTTGGCTAATATCAAACTGACAGCGGATGACTAACGTTAGCTTCCTAGCCTGCTAACGATAGTTGGCTGTAGTTACTATGTAGGTGGATAATATTAATAAACATGAATCATGCTGGATAGCTAACGTATGGTGCATATGTTCAGCTGACACTGGATTTAAACTGCAAGTGTGAAACGCAAACCAACCGGCTAGTTAGCAAGCCATGATGATGGCTAACTTAACGTTAGCTTAAGGCTAATACTGGCAGAATTATATTCAGGGGCAGTCTGCTATCATTTTCTTTGTGTTAGCAAGCTAAGAGTTTCTGATATGTTTTGGTAGCAAAGTGGAAGCTTGTGTTTGAACTGAATCTTGTGATTGTAACTTTGACGTGATTTTCTATTAAAATTTAGGAATACTCAGAGGACAGTAACTCAGAGCCAAATGTGGACCTGGAAAACCAATACTACAACTCCAAAGCATTGAAGGAGGATGATCCCAAAGCAGCACTTAGCAGTTTCCAGAAGGTGGAGTAGTACTCCATAAAAACTATCTGTTCTTATCCCAGTTATTTAACGGCATGAGATTTTCCTGACATCTTTTATCCTTGTTCAGGTTTTGGAACTAGAAGGAGAGAAAGGAGAATGGGGATTCAAAGCACTGAAACAGATGATCAAAATCAACTTCAAGCTGGTAGGCTCTGAAACACATGCTGAAATGTATTTACACCTATCCTGACGGATACATTATTGAGGAGTTTCTTTCTTTGTGTATCAATCCTGTAGACAAATTTCCCAGAGATGATGAACAGGTACAAACAGCTCCTTACATACATCAGAAGTGCTGTCACCAGGAACTACTCAGAGAAGTCCATCAACTCCATTCTGGACTATATCTCTACCTCCAAACAGGTAGGGATAGAAAACATGACACAACATCCAGCTAGCAGATGCATATGTTGTGTCCTTGGACCATGCCGTACCAGATATTCTAAATCTGTCTTTCTGAAATGTGTTTCATGTGTTGCTAGATGGACTTACTACAGGAGTTCTACGAAACCACATTGGAGGCTTTGAAAGATGCAAAAAATGACAGACTGTGGTTTAAAACTAACACAAAGGTATACAAAGGTTCTTTGTTTATTCTAGGTAGTCTTAAACCATCATTTCCTAGTAAAATAGGTGCTAAGATAGTTCTTTGTTTGTTCCTCCCTTGCAGTTGGGGAAGCTTTACTTGGAGAGAGAAGAGTACGGGAAACTGCAAAAGATCCTTAGGCAACTTCACCAGTCATGTCAGGTAAGATACATTTGAATAATTTCTGATGTTTGTATATTCAATAATAAGTTGTTTTGGTTTTCTTTTAAAAAAGAGGATTTACCTTGCATATGTCATAAAATATATTATGGCCTCTGGACTATTATTTGCTTGGCTGTTTTAAATCTAAGCTAATCAGCAAAGAGTATCAATATCACAGTATAGGAAATTAATGTGATTGTTTTTTTATCGCAGCAGTCTATATACACATTATGTTGATTTGACCGTGACAATGATGTCACAAGTGTTTGTTCTATATTCATAATAACTACAGACAGATGATGGAGAGGATGACCTGAAGAAAGGCACACAGCTGTTGGAGATCTATGCTCTGGAGATCCAGATGTACACAGCACAAAAAAACAACAAGAAATTGAAAGCCCTGTATGAGCAGTCACTTCATATTAAATCTGCCATTCCTCACCCGCTCATCATGGGAGTCATCAGAGGTAAGATGGTACACATGGCTCATGGTTCTTGTTTAGCCTTGTGTTAGTTGTGACTGTCACACTTTGTTCTGTCATAGCTGTTTGCTGAATGACCTGTGCTTGTTTGCTCCTGACTAGAGTGTGGTGGAAAGATGCATTTGAGAGAGGGTGAGTTTGAGAAAGCTCACACAGACTTCTTTGAGGCCTTTAAAAACTACGACGAGTCCGGAAGCCCAAGAAGGACGACATGCCTGAAGTACCTGGTCCTAGCCAACATGCTGATGAAGTCAGGGATAAACCCTTTCGACTCACAAGAGGTATGAAAGACTGGTGGTTGCCACATAAGTGTGTGCAATACTTAATAAAGCACAGACAGAATGTCTCTAATCAAAATGAACGGCCGAAAGTGTTTTGTGGTTTGTGTGCCAAATCAGTTAACTTTTACTGTATTCAAGTTTTTGTGCCAAATGTAACTTTTGATATTTTTTCCGTAGGCCAAACCATACAAAAATGACCCAGAGATCCTAGCAATGACAAACTTAGTAAGGTAAGCATACATCTTTGTATTCATGGACTTTTTTTTGTCCGTTTTCCATTTTCTTGCTTTTATAGAATTGGCCCACATTATTCTGAGATCTACACCATCTTGACAGTCACAGTTTTACTCAAAAGGGCAAGCAACAACAATAGTAGCTTTGGTATCGACAGTTGTTTATCCTGCCGTCTAAACTACCATACTTTTAAATTAGAACAAAAGTGAGTGGAAAACAATAGGCTTGGATAATGTGGTTGAGCTGTCTGATTGTTGTATGATTCTCCCGTGTTCTCAGTCGTAATTCCATGTTTGGCTGGGTCACTTCAGACTCTTAATTCATGTCAAGCTACCAATTCCATCGCTAAACATCATCATGTGATTGTGAGGAGAGAACAACTTTTAAAAGAGAAGAGATATGTGATTGGTTATTGTCACCAGTCCCTAACAAGTCACATATTATGTGTGATAACTAACCCTTTGAACCCAACGCAGTTTCAGGATGTTTTTTGCGCCTGTCACAGTTGAGTCCAGCACCTTTATTGAAACAATTATGGTTAGAAGTAGGGGAAAAATAAAAGTTGATTTGCCAGTTATAACGCCATAAGTTCTAAAAAGAAAAGAAGAAAAAAGAAAAAATGCCAGGTGAATTTCTTTTATAATTCATTTTACCAACATTGGAATCTACATTTTTGCAACCTCTATCTACAGCTTCTCTTGTCCTCTTCTCTCAAAGTTTTACTGAATTGTTGTGACATGACTGGTGTTTTCAGTCATTGTTGGCTTCCCATTTGCACTGAACAGAATTTATATTTTAAACAGGAAATTTCAAATGAGACATGTAGAATAAAGTGATTTTGATGAAGCTTAGATTTGGTTATATTTCATGTCGTCATCACACATGAATTGTTCAAGGTCCGTTGAACATTTAGAAATCCAATCATTTGGTTTGGTTTGATTAATGCTGCCATATCGACTGGGGCTTTGTATGTTTTAAAGAAAACATGTCTTTCAAGCCCACCTGCAGGTTGTTGGGTTCAGAGCGTGCCCTTAGCACGCTGCTGATGGTACACTTGGCTGTGCTTTGCGTCCTGCATCTTTGTATCAGAAAAGAGTTGTTGAGGAAAATGGTACTACTGGTCTCCAAACCAGTATGGACCCAGGGTGATAGAAATAAAAAGTGTTTACATAATGTTTTGAATAGATTGTAATCTCTTGGACCCAGTTGCTTTTACTGCATGGCCTTTGATCAGTAGTTCAGCTGTGCTTCTCATCCCCTGTGTCCCAGTTACATACTAGTTGATGCAGTTTGTTCACAATTTTCAATGGGCCTCTTGTATCATTTCCTCTTTGTACACAATGATACATTAACAACATTAATGGTCTTAATACCATTCATAACAGTTGCCCTGTCAACATTAGTGTACATTTAACAGTATTTGTTTAAAGTATGGAACATGACTATTGTCTTTGCGTAGCCTTTCGTTGTCTTCTGCTTCCTTGTTTGCCCTCTTTTGTCCTCATGCTTACATAAATAGCTGGCATTTGCTCAGTTTGCTCAGGATCCATGCATATATTTAAAATATTTATTGCGCAAACAAGAAACCAAGAACGCACACCCAACACTGCAATAAGAATAGTGTTTACAAAAAGTCTGATATTTTGAAATGTGTTTGACAGCTATCAGGATGAGAGTTTTGGAGCGGGTCACAGAGACACAATGTGCAGAGTTTAACAACACTGACTTTTTCCCTTTCAGCGCGTACCAGAACAATGACATCACTGAATTTGAGAAAATCTTGAAAACAAATCACAGTAACATAATGGACGACCCCTTCATTAGAGAGCACATAGAGGGTGAGTGGTGAACGTGACTTTAGTCCACATGCATGACAAACGTGTTAAAAAACTTTTTTTAAATGTAGCTCATCATCTGTGTTGTGTTTCAGAGCTCCTGCGGAACATTAGAACTCAAGTACTTATCAAACTCATCAAACCTTACACGAGAATACACATCCCTTTCATTTCTAAGGTAAGTCTTCATGATCCAAACAAGTGCTGCGCAGTGATTTTGTCTGCTATCACTTCTCTTTGATCACATTCTTTTGGAATATTTTTAGACGATTATTTGCACTGATGGCCACATAACCTTGTTTGGGTTGTTTTAAATGTCAAAGCAAAAACTGATGTTGCAAGATTTGTTCTAGTTTTGCAGGTTTAGCACTTAGAGTGTAGATAAAGTAGAGGTAGGGCTTTATTGACATGTCTTAATAAGCAAATAATACCAAATAAGTAATTTGATTTACAGTTTTAGCATTTCCATGAATCATACATAATAATGAAATCCATAACAGGAAAGCAACACTGAACAAAATATATATATACATTTCATAGTCATGGCTCTTGATTGTGTCATTTTAGGGATTTCATTCCTTATGATTTATTTTAAGATAGTTTTCTTCTAAATTATTATTTTTTTTTCTGCACTAGTGTTGTTTGTGAGTATAGGTGTTGAACTGTACAGGTTCACAAAGCACAGTTGAAGGTGTATCTATGCTAAAATGACAGTAACAAAAGATGAGGAGATAAAAGGCAGTGTTAATATGAGGAAGTAACAATTGTATTTTTTCATGTCTCACTTCATCTCTCAGTGCGCATGACAGTTGTCAGTAAAGCTTGTATGTGGACTGTATTTTTTAAAGGCTTTTTTTTTCTAACACATTCTCTGTATTTATTTATTGACTTCTCAGTTTGCTGACTTTATGTCCGAGTCTTTTGTAACATACCTAACGCAATGTCAACCACAGGATCTGCAGTGTGTCAATTCTGTGAATCCTTTTGAATGTTAAATCACACCAGTTGAGACACTTCTGGACAGATGTGGGGATGAGTCTTGTCTGTTTGTCTTGTGTTTCAGGAGCTGAACATTGATGTGTGTGATGTGGAGAGTTTGCTGGTGCAGTGCATCTTGGATAAGTAAGTTTCAACCTCACATGCCTGCTGAGAAGTCAAAGAAAAAAATAGCTCCCTTCCTGTAAATAGCTGCAGTTCCTCATAGTTTGCATCCTCTGGCCCTTAAGAGAGTCAGGTGGTATGAATTGGCAGTTTCAGTCAAATCTCGTACTTGATTAATTGTCACACTGAAATAGTGATCTGACGTTCACAGCCTCACATCCCAGCTGTACTGGTTCTCTGACGTAAATCACTTTCACCAGCAAGTTAAAATGCAAGCTTAATCTGACATACTCTAAACTGTAGAGGAATTGTTGAAACTAACAGCCTTTTTATTGCTTTTCACTGTTGCCATCACAATGACATTTGAAAGTGGCTTTTTAAATTTTGAAAACATAAGCAATGTGTTGTTTATTTAAATGCTGGCTTACCATAACCACTACTGGACTTTTTTTGGTACTAGGTGGAACATATTTTATTTTTGTCTTTACTGCATTCTTCTCCAATTAACAACCATATCAGTTATACAATTTTAACCACAAGAAAATGAAGGAATCCCCAATCCACCAGTACTGATGATATTTCAAAAGTGACATATTGGTATACACTTGCATGTAATTCATTTGCCAAAAAAAGACAAATCTACCTAAATGGTGTGGGGAATATAGTCGTGTTAGTAATGCAGAATCCGTGTCACTTAGTTGTTGTTATTTTTTATGCTAATGACACAGCTCTAAGGAACACAAGATTAAAAGTGGTGCTTATGCATAATTCTTTGTGGAGAAACTCAGTTGTACAGATGTGTTGAAGTGAACTACACAATTAGGCGATATCATCATATGAATGTTAGTGCAATAAAAATGTATTTAAGTTGAGGACAGCCCTACTGGCTTCTCAGCTTACATTCATGTTTTTTTTCTGTTTTAGCACAATCCACGGGCGAATTGACCAAGTCAACCAACTACTAGAACTGGACTACCAGAAGAGAGGAGGGGCACGCTACACAGCTTTAGACAAATGGACAAATCAGCTGAACTCTCTCAACCAAGCCATTGTTAGCAAGCTCACATGATGGCATGAAAAATCAAGAGACAAGGAAAATGGCATGTGAAATACATCCATAAAGTATGCTACTGTGCTTCTTCAACTAAATCCTCTGAGACAAGACACAGCACAGGTTTTGAGAATGCCACCAATTTCAAGAAGACTCCAGGAACCCCAAGGTCGTGTTCAAAGTGTGTTTTTTTGTCATGATGAGAGGAAATCACTGACACTTATTTTTGTTTTTCATGTTCCTGATTGGCAGATTCTTCCATGTGCAACACACAAATGCTTCAGTTGTTTAAAAAAAAAAGTCCAAATGTGTATGAAAACGTGTACACAGTATTTTAATGTATACTGTTGCCTGTTGGTAATAAACAGATTTCTCTCAGCACTAAAAGGATTCAGCTGCCTTTGACTCGCTACAAAGTTTTAACTCTGTGACTGCAAGCAGGAGATGAATAAAATGTTTTTAACCGTCACGTCAAGAAATCTTTGCTTTTGCTTGATTTGAATCATTCGTAGAGCATTTGTCTGCACTCACGATATACTGGAGTTATCCAGATAAAGCTTTTTGAGCCTCGACAGCTTCCGTTCCAGGTGACTCCCATTTCCACACTGACAGCAGTTAGCTCACTCGCAGCGAGTCCAAGCTACAAGCTAGTCTGAGGAGAGAGCAGCCAGCTGACGCAGCAACAGTCGGCGGTGGGGCGCAGCTAGCGGTTATTAGGAACTGGGTGTGAGTCTCTCTTAAGCCTTCAGTGATTATTATCATTATTCACAATGAAGAAATTAAAAAGGCCCGCATCCTGACGTCCACATTTTGGTCAATGACTGTTCCTCGCGGTGTCGGTGACTGACATGGACGCTAGTGACAATAAGGTACAGTTCATTTAAAAATTATCTGTTTTTTGTTAGGAGTCTGGCTAACAGCTTTAGCCTGTGAGAGAAGCCACACAACGGTGGAATATGCTGCCGAGGCCCAGCATCGCATTCCCGTTAACGTTACCCAAAAATCCAGTATTCCGTTGTACTATTTTAATTAGCAGCTTTGCTTGGTGGTATGTCAAATTAGCTTTTTGGATTACACGCCATGTTTTTTTTTTTTTTTTGTCATGGGTAGCAGCACTCTAAACAGTTATCCTATGTGGCTAGGAAACTAGCATTAAAGCAGCTAACGGTAACCGCAGCTTATTATCAAAGATGACTAATAAAGCATTTTCTGCCTTCTGTCACAGTTCGTGTGTTTTCGGTCGTTATACAAAATGGTATAGATTTATTTCCATGACAATAACTCTCTGATAAGCCCAAAACGGCAGTCTTGTGTTGAGTGTTAGCTTGGCTAGCTAGCTAGCGTTAAAGCTAAATATTTCAGCTGTCATTTTACGCTGCTTGTCATTTTAAGCTGAGCGACCAATACTGCCAGGGGTATTTTGGAAAATGCATTTGTTGGTGACAATGTGGCGAGGTAGACTTCGCTAAAAGGTTTCAGTCGGGTAGGAATGTGTGCATGAGAGCTTTGTTATTGTCAGGAGGCGGAGAGGTTTCGTGGATCGTCCGTAGAGGAATATCTGGTTCTTCTGCATGCATGGCATTCTTCTGACGCTGTCTGCGATGCAGAAAGTTAAGTTTAGTTTGGTGTCCCAAGGCGGATTGCCAATGCCTCAGATTAACATGTTAGCTGGTACATTTAACGATGGTGTTTTGTGGTTGACAGCATGGGAGCTCCTCGGGTCAAATGCGTCAGATTCCCTGCATCTGAAAATGTGTGATGTAGTGTTTTCATTGATATGAAACCTCTTAAAAGCTTTAATGCATATGCTCGACTTTCTACACAGTACATCCGGCTCTCCAAAAACAGATACTGTCTGTTTGAAAGCAACTGGTGTGAGAATAAGTCCTTACACAAACAGAGGCTTGTGAGATCAGTAGCCCCCAGTCTAATCACTCCGAGATCTGTCATCCCCAATGAATGCACATCTGGGTCTGACCTCATTGCCTTTTCCACAATCACAGCCTTTCTCACTCACCCTCTCACTAACACTCACATATTACACAGACACATGATTGATTCAAGAGATGGATCCTCTGACCAGCTCTGTTTTCCTTCACATAATTATTTTTTATTTTGATAGTTGAATTTTTCCACTGGCCTCCACAATTCAAGTTTCACCACCAGTGCACACAAGGCCTCCATGCTATGGTTTGCTGTGTAATTAGCTTATCCTGTAGTACTGTCCCTACTTTATCCTCTTAATCCTATAACAACACTCTTTCAGCTATAATGTAACATCGTACAGGTTCGGACTAACTACAGTAGCCCAAAACTCTCATATCCATGTCAGTCTGGGCTATTACTTTAGGTTTATAAAAATCTTTAGCTGCAGCTGTAGTTTGTTTTTCTTAACTGAACTGGTAGAACAGGCCTCATACACCATGATTCTATTGAGATAGGATGGGATCTATAGATAATCTCAGGAAAAGTGAGAGAACCACCCACGGACAGTAGCAGTGGGAGACAATGGCTGTCTGTGTGACATCCAGTGGTCACACTGATGACTCTATTCATGCATCCCGACCACTGTTTCAGAAAAGTGAGGGGGTGCCTTTGTACTGTGAACCCTGTCACCTCTTCTCATCCTTAGCAAAATAGCAAATTATTTTAATGGGATCTCTTGGACAGAGCTGCCACCTCGGGTTAGACCAGTGCCATAATGATATCTAAGGAAGAGGACTCAGAAGTGTCAAAGATGCTCCAGCAATGGAAAAGACGGCAACAAAATAACTTAACTGTACCAGGAGAGACTTAAGAAATTTGGTCTAAAGTGTTCTTGAGCACACAGACTTGAGTCAACAAACCTTTTGAGGACTAACTTATCAATTCCAGGTGCTTCATCTTCATCAGCCATAACATAACTGCCCTTCTTGTCCTGTCCTTCAAAAACTAATGTTTTGGAGGATTTTGCTACAAATATGAAGGTTCATTTACTTTATAATTTAAAGTTACACTCTTTAACCTGTCAAGCAATATCAAACTGAGATTAATTCATGATTTCATCAGTGTTTGTGGATTACTCATTTTCAGGTGGAGTCCTTGATGGTTTACTTTGTATGACAAGCACGAAGGAAATAGAAGATAATATTAATACTGGCCCTAAGACATCTAATAATATTAATGTCAGTATCTTAATTAGTTTGAAGTTCCTTATTTGTCATTGAGATGAATGCTTAATATCAAGATAATTTATAATAGTAAACAAATATACATATTTAGATTTTTTAGGAATTAAATTTTCAGTTTATAAGTGTGTATTACAGTGTGAAAAGTTTTGTCCCGCTTTTTTTTTTTTTTTTACATATGGCATACAGTACTTTACATCAAACAGTGGAGTTTATTTCTGTTTTAGATTTTTGCTTTAAGTTTATTAAGGAGATATGTAGGCCTCCAGATTACTTTGTTTTATCACTAACCATATCCTATCCTTTGAGACTGTGTCTTTAGTTTTATACCAAACAATTGTCTGAAGTGGCTAATTGAGCTGGAAGTACTTCAGTGTTTCAGTCCCAAGCCTGCCTTCCAATGCTCCAGACCTCTAATTCTTTGTGTGGCCGGCTGTACCAATTCCTACAGTACGATGGTCTGACTGTTGGCTTTGTGTCGGGGCCATAAATCTGCACTCCCATAAAACCAGACTAGCTAGAAGAAGACATTGAGGTTTTAAAAATAGTACGTTTGAGAGTACAGCATTGTGCCTTTGCCTGACACTAATATGCAACAGTTTCTGAACCAAATATTTTTATTGATTAATTTATAGAGCTATTTTTTTTTTGGTATATCTTGTGGTAAGTTATACACAGGACATGTCAAAGCTCTGCCTTGCATGAAAATGCAATTTAAGAAAAGAATCTGATTGTAATTGACTGTGATTGTGATTAATTGAATTATCATTTTTGCATCACTATTCTCATTTTCATTGAAAAGATATATTAATATGATCACGGTTTGATTTTTCACAGGGATCTGTACCAAACAAAGACATTTTCTTAAGTCTGTAAAATACAATATGAAAGCCAGGACATCTTGCAGCACCACAATACTTAATCAAGAATGGTATTTTGAAACATATTTTTAACAAATTTAACTTTAACAAATATTCCGCCTCCTGCGATTGGGATAGTGCTTTAGTCCATATTAGTTGACTGGCCCTGATGAAAAGTGATGAAAATGTTGTGCTTGCTGGTCATCCCTGTTATCCCTTTGTAGAAATGTTTTGCAGCGATAAAACCAGTGTAACATGAATACCTCATCACATAATGAAACAGGGTTTATAGATATAAGGGACAATGAAAGACTATATCTGCTGCTTTATAAGGATTTCATAAAGAGAAATGTTCTTCATACTTAGTTGAGTTTCCAGTGGCCTTTTCTTCATGTTCTCATTTGACCAAAACCCAGATGATTGTTTTGATTACTTTGGCTTTGAGGGAATTGAACCGCAAAGCATTTAGGCCTCAAACACCAGCTTTGCACCTACTGTTACCTTGATTTATAATTTTGAATGTTTTTAGCCATAGATGATAGCCATTATAAAACTGAATGTCTTCCAAAAACCATCTATAAATCTGTTTTTATGTTTTAAGATTCAGTCTCATTGCCATATTAACAAGAGGCTCATCTTTGTTTATATTATTCACCTCTGTTTATCTTGCTGCAGATGTGTTAGCCATATGAGAAATTGACTGTCAAAAATAGCTGGAATGCTTTTTGACATGTAGTGTACTTTGTTTAGATCCTCTGCCAGTTTTGTCTTATGTCATCTTTGAACTCGTAAAGGTTTTGTGAGGTTATAAGGCCTGATCCACTTTTTATAGATGACACTCAAGACTGTAAACCAACTGGAGCAGTATGAGGAAATCAGTGCTCAGCTTTGATTACCACCAAACAAATGAGGTTGGTCAGTCGATTCTACAGCTCTCTCTTTTAGACATGACAAACCTGTGGATACAATTGTCTGCACATAAAATGTAGTTTTTACAATGTTCCGAGAGTTGATGTTGGTAAGTTGAGTCTTATAAATTTCTAACCCTCGAGAGATAGGTAAATTAACTACACAAACCTACCTGAAGAATAAAATCCATTTATGTCAGAACTTAGGCGTGGATTTTCATTATTATGCTGATATAGATTGTTGCTTCCATCTGATAACTGTCCCATTTTATAGGTGTGGGAGGGCAATAACAATAATAAAATAATGTGATCCCTTGGACCGTGTAGATGCAGAGACAACGGAAAATATTGGGCTTCATAAAATACAAACAGAGAAGGTGGTGATTGACTTTATTTGAGCAATTTGAAAAATAGATCGTTCTCTAGATCTTTCTCTTCTTCTTCTCACCCAAACGCAGAATGTAGTAATTAACTGCCTGCGGTTGCTCACAGTGTGACACTAATGGCTGTTTATTTGTCTTTTGTACAGGATGTGAAGCTTTCAGCCGAAGTGGAACCGTTCATCCCACAGAAGAAGGGTCTCGTCGAAGGATCCCTAGTCAGCATGAGTCTTTCTGGAGAGGCAGGAGGAGGAGGGGGCGGAGGTATAGGAGGAGGTGGTGGAGGGGTGGAAACCACTCCCATACCGAGCTACCTCATCACCTGCTACCCTTTCGTCCAGGAGAACCAACCTAACAGGTACTATGGGTGAAACTCTAAAGCATTTGTTTCAACCCCATTTCACCATAAGCTTATGGTACCAGTGCTTCTGGTTCTTAATTTTTCTGGATTTTGGCTGATGCAGTCCACTTTGGCTGAAATATTTCTATTCCTTGTGGTATTGTGGGAAGTCTGCTGTCCCCATTTTGCAAAAACAATCTGCTCCCTCCTGGACCTTACTATTTTCAGAAAAACTGATTCACTGCACTGTTTACTATAACAATAATAAGAAAACGCTGTGTCCCTAAAGAGATCACAATCAGATTCTTTAAACAGTGTATTTAGTTAGAGTATTAGATAGCTCTGTAGTTTAAAGCTGCTTAATTATGAATGGAAACCTCCCCAGAGTTCACATGGAACCACAGTGTGTTTCCAGTGGCTCTTTCTTTGTCCAGAGTGATCTGCTGTATCCTTGCACACATCCGTTCCTTTGTTTCCTTCCCCCCTATTTGAATGCAAGGAAATGCCCGCTATAGTAGGCTGGCTGTGAAAATGTCATCTGGATCCTTATCAACATTTCTGCATACCACATACACACCCCCTAACAAACCAAACATCATGCACATCTCTGCAGCATCGCAGATGTAAACCAACAAATTCAGGATGTCGTGGTCATGTTCTCTCAGCTGAGTATATGAGTTTCTTAATATTGAGTATCTGCCAATACAGAGCCAAATTGTGCTTCTTTTAAATCTCTTCCTCTCCCACATTACAGAGGTGCACAGTGCACACTTGCCCAGTTGACATATATCATAACATTTGACTGCTAAAAGGCTTAGTATTGAGATGACCTGCGTCACAGCGGTCCTGTTATAGTTTTATATGTTTTATAGAGTCTGTAGTATTTAGTATTGCTGATGGTTTGGACATAAAGTTTTACATGACGTCCGACAAGTTAGATTCTTGCATGATCTCATGAGAATCCAGCTGCCATGCAAGCCAAGCCGAGAAATCAGAAATATAATAACATTTAACCTTTCTACTCCTTCACAGGCAACATCCCATGTATAATGGAGGGGAGCTGCGCTGGCAGCAGCCTAACCCCAGCCCTGGTGGTTCATACCTGGCCTACCCCATTTTGTCTTCACCCCAGCCTCCAGTCTCCAATGACTACACTTACTACCAGATTATGCCTGCTCCATGCCCACCTGTGATGGGTTTCTACCAGCCCTTCCCTGGCACTTATGCAGGTCCTGTACAAGCTGGAGTGGTCAACCCTGTCTCCGCAGATGTTAGTGAAAGACCACTGCCTCTGGGGCCAGCATATGGGATGGCCAGTCAGAGGGGGAGAGGCATGGTCCGACCTAATGTTCTCCCTAAGGTACAGAGGGTCAACAGCCTTATTGTAATACTGTCACACTGACGTCATATACGTGTCTCTCCTCTTCCTCAATCTAAGTGATCTTTTCTTTTTTCCTGCAGCAACAGCTGGGCGTGTGTCAGCCCCCAAGGGCTCGCCGGCCTCCAACCAGGAGTGTAGCTGTGCAGAAGGAGGTGTGTACCTTGGGGCCGGATGGTAGGACCAAGACAGTCATGCTGGTGGATGCTGCACAGCAGACCGGTGAGAATACTGCAACAATAGATAAAGATCCAATAAGTCCTACCATGCAAGGTGTGTACAGAGGTTTTATAACATTAATAATAAGTCGAACTGGAACTCTGCCATTGAAAGACGAGAAACCTGTAGGCTGTAGCAGTCTGGAAAGTCTGAACTTGATTTTCCAGTGTATGGCTAACGTCAGTGATGTTGACGCTTAAAACATTCCAGACTTTGTTAAAGTTGTCCGATTTGCCTGCGACCAAGGATCTTTCTTGTCAG
Source organism: Serranus cabrilla (assembly GCA_903364295.1). Lineage (NCBI taxonomy): Eukaryota > Metazoa > Chordata > Actinopteri > Perciformes > Serranidae > Serranus > Serranus cabrilla. The sequence goes on from CAFUXE010003075.1 coordinate 648,060, forward strand.
AGAGGAAGCGGCACACAATGCCAGTAAACATGGTGTCTGGGCGTACAGGTGGATGTTGATGATGCTTGTTCTTAACTCCTGAAAGAACTGGAATGCAGAGTTTCCAGTTGGAGAGGTGAACATGTGTGCAGCTCGTGGCGTCAGCAGTGATGCCTTTGTTCTCGAGTCTGTAAATAGTTTGGTTACTCAGTTGTTTATGTAACACGTTAAACAGTTAATTTTAAAGTAAAATGGTCTGAGTTTAGTGGACTATTTAGTCTCTTTTCAGGAATCATCATTTCAAACTTCTGAGCTGATCACTTTTTGAGAACTTGGGGGAGATCACCAGGCACTAAAATGAACATAGGTTGTCCACCTTAAAGGCCAGTTGACCTTAAACTTGAGCAAAAATTGTTGCTAACTTCGGGGCTAAACCCCATTCACCTTAATCATCAGGTGGCAAGAAAAACAGCTGAGTTTAGCCTGGGCCTTGTGGAGTTGCAGCAATTATTCAATGACAAATGGCCTGAACTATACACACACACACCACTGCTTCAGCCACAGCTATACCATTACTGTTCATTTCATACTTACTATCACAGGAGTGGGAACTTCCACAGGAGCTGGTTTGAGTACTTTGACGTTTCTATTTCTGTCTGTCTGTCTGTTCGTGGACAGATTTTGTCAACATGAGGGCGTCACAATCGAGCTATATGCAGTCAAGAAACTTTACAGGTGTGTACTTAAGAGTGTATATCGATTGAATGATCAACAATCCAATATCATCGATGAGAAAATATCAATACATAACTGTCAAATCAGTCAGTCGCTTTTTGTGATAAATGTGAATATGCTGTCTCGTATCGAGCGCAGGCCCCTGGATTTAATGAAAACAAAAGCGTATTGTAGGCAGATATTTCAGAAATGTCCAAAGAAAAATTTAATGTGTCAGGATGAAGCTTGGGATTTTCACCTGTTTGACTTTGAGATGAAAATTGAGTGTGGTCTGAGCCAAGTTGCCAGGGGTGCAGAGGTAGGACGTAGAGAAGGACCCCGGCCAAATATGGTGCTGTGACTAGTTCATTTTGCAATAAGTGTCACCCACAAACACATTTATTTTATGTTTTATTTATGTCATATTTTATCACTTTATTTGATCTTTTCACTATTTTATGTCTTAGATTCACATTTTTTACATGCATAATTTGAATTACATATTTAATCTAAATTGTAAGAACGGGACTGAGGCCTAAGATTTCCCACAACTGTTTTGCACATCACAATCACGAACTTGAAACTTGTAACACTAAAGAACAAGTTCATCTCAGGTCTAACGCTGTCTTACGCTGTCTTACTCTGTCCTCAGATTTCCCAGGTGAGCTGTCAGGGCGGTGTGCTGCTGAGCGTGCCAGTCCCCTGCTGTGGAAGAATCGAACAAAGAGAAGACGGGCGTCTCATCCAGCTGAAAGCTACAACGAGCAGGGCGCCAGTGAGGCGGATATAGACAGCGACAGTGGCTACTGTAGCCCCAAACACAACCAGGCGGCAGGGGTAACGCAACGGACAGTAGAGAACACAGCAGCACCCACAGTGAGTCAGCTCCAGACGGAACAGAATTACTGTAAGGTGTAGCATTTGTTGTACGGTCTGTCAGGTAGTCCTTTGCAGTCCCCAAATTGAGTATGACTCCAAAGAAATTAAATATATAGTTGGCTAATGAAACCATTAACTGGCTGAAAGTGGAAATCACACAATGGGTTTTTTTAATTGTTAATAACTATTGAGTTCCTGCCCTTATTTTGTTGTAACAGTTTTAGAGGTCATAGATCTAACAGAAAGAACAACTAGGACATGTCAAAACATACAAGACTCCCTTTGTGTAACATCTCTGTACAGAACAAATACCAACAGAAGAGATGTAATATAGTCCTTACGTTACCCTGCCTCTCATAATGTTCTTAGCATATTTAACATACATTAGATATCTCACCTTGTCATTTTCTTTTCTCTGTCCTCTCCATGTTTTCTGTGCCATACAGGGCGTAGAGGCTGGTGTTATGACAGGTAAGTGTGATGCAACATGTTTTGAACCTGCTGCTTTCATAGCCAAGTTTCTTATACATCCTGTATGTAATATATATCATATTAATGGAGATTTTTCTTCAACCTTTTATTCATCAGCAGGTACATGGGTTAATGCAGCCTCTCAAGCTCCCCCGAAGTCCTGGGGGGAAAGGAACGGCCAGTTTCTCAGAGCAGACCAGAGGAAGAATCCTGAACAGAGAAACTTCTCACAGGTACAGTAATCCTAAAGGAGCAGACACTGAGAAAAGGTTGCTGTATGTTATGGTAACAGCTGGTATTAAGTGATAAGAACTGTGAGTAATTTTCCAGTTAAATGTTGCATTCGTGGGTATACATGAGTGAGTCAGCCAACTGGGAACTTTCATGAGTAAGAAAAATATCTGCAATAATAGGATGTAGAACCACTTGTATTAACTTGAATTATCTTGAGGGTTTTGCCAAGATAACATTCTTGCTTCCTTCCCTACCACGTTTTCCTAACTTTACAATATGAACACAGAGGAAAATATACCAGTGGTACCCTGTATGACCCCTGTTTTCTCCATCTGTCTCTGCCTCTCAGGATTTCCACAGTGGCTATCCAGGGCGTGGGCCGCCCAGCCAGTCAGAACAAAGGCTGCAGCCAGCAGTGGTCACTGGCACTGAGCTCACACCAGAGCCCCTCTACTTTGAGGTTAGCGAAGGTTTCTTGTGAATTTCATTGTATTGAATTTGCACTGCAACCCATCACGCTGATTCTGTTTATTTATGGGTAAAGTGTGTTGCTTAAATATTTTCTACATGTTTGTCAGGATGAAGATGAATTCCCAGATCTTGCTACTGGAGGGGCGGCCCAACGCAGCACCAAACCAGAATCTACTGCAGCACAGACACACGCACAACCTAAACTGCCCAAAAACCTGGTAAGGCAAAGCGCTTTGTGAAGACAAATGTCTGTGTAGGATCTCTGTGCCATGTACTGGAAGTTTTCACAGTTAACCATTTCATACAAAAATATGATGCCAAGGAGGCCAAATTTATGTAATGAAACACTGCCAGCTGCATATTGTTTATCTTAGTTCTGGCTCTGTAATAATGCTGTATAGTTGCATGTCCTGTGAATAAAACCGCACATGTGTAGTGATAGTTTTGCCTTGAAACAGAAGAATCTTGAAAGCATTTTTTAGCTGCATTACTTGTCTTGTGATTACTGCTGCTTCTGGTAACTTCACCATCAATGGACATGTCACCTTCTTAAATGCAAGGTGTGTGATGACTGGGTCATATTTTATTCTGCACATTTTGAAGACTGAATCCTTGATATTTGCCTGGGAAAAATTCATTCACCAACTCAAGGATTGTTTTCTGAAACATATTGTTTTTTTTATGCAGAATTCTGGGTCAGATCTGTGTTTTTGGATCTATGTAGACAGATATCTGACTCCTGTATAAATTCATTAACACTAATTTTGGTTTTTACGTGCATCACAGCTGGATAACCTGCCGGAAAACTCCCCTATCAACATTGTGCAGACCCCCATCCCAATTACCACCTCTGTTCCCAAGAGGGCCAAGAGCCAGAGGAAGAAGGCTCTGGCGGCTGCCTTGGCCACTGCACAGGAGTACTCTGAAATCAGCATGGAACAGAAGAAATTACAGGTATATACCTGCACGGTGTCTGTTGGTCATGTTAGATGGTTCAGACTGAACAGCTATGGCTTATTAATGCATTTCTGTGCTTTGTTAAATCAGTTTTGATCATCATCACTTTCTGCCGTATGATAACCGTTCTGATGTTAATTTGTATTTGACTGATTCATTTGCGTGACCTTGCTCTGCCTTTTCTTTCCTGCCCCGCAGGAGGCATTCACCAAAGCAGCAGGGAAGAAGAGTAAAACCTCTGTCGAGCTGGACCTGGGAGACATGCTGGCAGCTTTAGAGAAACACCAGCAGGCTATGAAGGCCAAACAACTCACCAACACCAAGCCACTGTCTTTTACAGGTATTCCTTAACTCAATCAGACAACGACACAAAACAGCTCAGTCAAAAGCATCGAGACAAAAGCACCACAAGAGAACACTCAAATCATTACGACAGGTATAAAATTCATGAATAAAAGTAACACTGCGCTGTGAGAAATTAATATTATTAGATTTAATGAAAGACAGCACAAAAATCTTTATCATTGAGTTAAAAGAACTGAGACTTAAGTCATAATGTTGCAGAAATCAGAAATATATTTTGGCCCTAAACCGTTCACTGCTTTATAAACCAACAATACCAGACTAATATCCCTGCAGTAAGTGACAATATTAAAATATAGTGATTGTAAGGATCACAAACACATACGTCCCATTTTGTTGTAGCTTCCATAAACTCATATCAATATTCTGCCTGTAAAATAACTTTGTTGTCGTTCTCTCCAGTTGGAACAACCACTCCTTTCCACGGTTCAGGCTCGACCACCGTGCCGTCCATGTTGAAAGGTCATCAGCAGCCGTATTCAGCGCCACACAATTCCCTGGATTCCACCGCACCCCGCATCAAGAGAGGGAAGGAGAGAGAGATCCCCAAAGTCAAACGGCCAACAGCCCTCAAGAAGGTTACATTTTTACAGTTAATCATTCAAAGGGAGGGATGAAAATATAATTTAGTCTATGTTAAAATTGGTGAAAGGAATTGAGGAAAGAAAAATGAGGGCAAAATACATCCTATCATTAAGGTGGTTGTACAAGCTTTATATAAGTTTATTTACAAAGCTATATCAATTCTGTACATTTGTTTGACAAAAAGGACTCAACATTATATGTCAAGGCTAAATGAGAGAGAAATAACTGAATTAAGTGATCCCAGAAAAGATGTGGTGCAATCTTTGTACTGCCTTGGCGGAGGTCTGCGCTCTCTGAGTGCTTTTCTAGTTTTATTTTCTTTCCTTTTCAATCTTTGTCTCTTTTTTATTCTTTGTAATTACACTCTAACAAGAAAGTTAAAAGTGTGTTTTTTACTTTGTTGTTCTGTTTTGATAGATTATCTTGAAGGAACGTGAAGGGAAGAAAGGCAAGACTAGTGTGGAGCAGGAGTCTTCAGGCCAGGAGGAGCATGGGGACGAGTGTTTACATTTTACTGATGATCTTACACGAGAGCCTGCGTCCCAAGAAGGTGAAGGCAATTTATTAACATCTGAAAAACAATTCAGTTGTGTACCCATATATATTTTTTTCTAATGGTTATCTCTGGTTTTCCTTTTGTTCAACAGAGAACGGACTGAGCATGCCCAGTGATGCGTCCCTCTCCCCGGCCAGTCAGAACTCTCCGTATAGCATCACCCCAGTGTCACAGGGTTCTCCTGCCAGTTCTGGTATCGGGAGTCCCATGGCCTCAAACGCCATCACCAAAATCCACAGCCGACGTTTCAGAGAGTGAGTACACACTCTCACCCCACAAGGAGTGAGAAACAGAATATTGAACAGGGCAGACCTTTTGTAGGAATCCCCGGCACCAAAGTGTCTCAAAAATGCTCCATGTGGTGACAAAAAATGGTGAGCAGAGCAAATACTTGTCCCACAGAAAAACCAGAGCCTTGGCTGTGAGAAGGACGCTCGAAGAGATAACGGTTGTTTTTAAGGACGGAACTACAATAAAGAATTGTAGAGTATAGCAGAGATGCCAAGCACATTGTCCGTTCTTAGCAAAAATGTATGCTAGTGGTCACAAGCACAGCTTTGTCCCTCTGCTGTAGGCCTATTGTCCCAGCCCACCCTTCTCTAACAGATTTTGCATTTAAAGCCTCCAAAAGGCCTCTGTCGCCAAGCTCCTCCTCTCAGCTCCGACCTCCAGGACCCTTGTTCCTCAGGCCACGCTACGTCGATCTTCCGATAGATATTTCATCAAACCACAAAGCCACTGGGAGTATGCATACCATTTGGTGTCTCTGCTTTTCTTAGAGAGGCTACAAGGTTCATCCTGATTCGGGAAAGTGCTTAGATGGCAACAAAGTGTAAAAGCACAAGCGGAAACAACAAGCAACAACCTTTAAGTGATTCTTTTAAAAAGAATAACAAAGATTAAAGCCTCTTAAGGAAGACTGCTTGATGTTTTGTTTTCCTTTTTATAATAAACTTAGTGGTAGGTCAGAAAATTGTAGAAAATGCTCTTTGAAATTTCCCAAGTTCGGTTAACTGTTGCATTAGACAAATATGTCCACAATTTAAAGGCTGAAATCAAATGTTGTCATTTTGGCTTTAAAAAAAATCCTTACTGATTATCAAACAAGCAGATTGAATTGATTAATAAACTTATCCTTTTAGTTCTAATCAACATTTTGCAGCATTATTTGTGCTAGTTGCCATTTATGGCAGTCGTCACCTTTTCGTTGCTAACCACCCAATAGATGAAAACACAGTTTTGGCATCTGTGATTTCCATTATTTTTACTCTCACCCTCTTTCTTCTGCAGGTACTGTAACCAGGTGCTGAGTAAGGAGATCGACGAGAGCGTGACGATGCTGTTACAGGAACTGGTTCGCTTCCAGGAGCGGGTCTACCAGAAGGACCCTACCAAGGCCAAATCCAAACGCCGCCTGGTCATGGGGCTCAGGGAGGTCACCAAGCACATGAAGCTGCATAAGATTAAGTGTGTCATCATCTCTCCCAACTGTGAGAAGATCCAGGCCAAAGGTAAAGAATCTAGTCATATCGTCTCAGTGCTTGTGAAAAGGGATTGCCTGCAGTTATAAATTTACAAAATGTGCATTCAAGTGGGCAAAAACCCATGCATTGCAGGTTTAAATGTGTGAAACATGTGAGTCACTGATTGTTTACTGTGTTGCAGGTGGTTTGGATGAAGCTCTATATAATGTAATTGCGATGGCGAGGGAACAGGAGATCCCGTTTGTGTTTGCCTTGGGCAGGAAAGCTCTCGGGCGCTGCGTCAACAAACTAGTGCCTGTTAGTGTGGTTGGCATTTTCAACTATTCTGGAGCTGAGGTACGTCGCTCCCATCCAGTAAAACTCTTCTGCTGGTATTCCCTTATTATCTGTCCACCCAACAAATTAAGTATGTACAGTTGCTCATTAATTGTCAATTTAGAGCATTAGAAACACAGATTCATCTCTCAGCATGTCACGTTTTCTGCCTCTCACTAACTTGGTTTAACCTCCTTCAGGGTCTGTTCAACCGTCTGGTGTCTCTGACAGAAGAGGCTAGGAAGGCCTACAAGGACATGGTGTCAGCTCTGGAGCAGGAGCAGGCTGAGGAGGCTATGAAAAATGACAAGAAAGTCCCACACCACATGGGACATTCCCGCAACCACTCTGCTGCTTCTGCTATCTCCTTTTGCTCCATCTTTTCTGAGCCAATCTCAGAGGTCAATGAAAAGGAGTACGGTAAGCTCCCTCATTTTCTGTCCTAATTTGTAAGATATGATCAGATTTTTAGTTTAGGTTAGAATTTTAATAATAATAGTTTTGTCTGACTTTAATAATGTTACAATCTTACACAGTGTCATTGCTGTGATTGGTAAAATAATTCTTGCACAAGGGAAATTACTGCCCACGGCTTTTTCTAGCATGTGGCCATATCTTCCACATCAGCCCTTTTAGTAAAAGCACCAAGCTTAACAAACAATTATTAATTCCTTCAGAGACCAACTGGAGGAGTATGGTGGAGACGTCAGATGCCCTGGAGCCTGTGGAGGCTGAGCCCAGTCGCCCTGCACCTTCCGCAGCAACCCAGAAAGACAGTGAGACGGTGGCAGCCACCACCACCACCACCACCGTCGCCGCTGCCGCCGCCCCTTCTGGCTCCGCCGCTCCACAGCCCAGGGCAGCACCTTCAACACTGACACAGGGTACCAGTGAGAGAGACGAGGTCCGGGTTGACGACCGGCTGGAGCTGGCCTCTCAGCAGAGCACAGAGACGGGCTCATTGGATGGGAGCTGCAGGGGCCCGCTGAACTCCTCCATCACCTCCACCACTTCCACCCTGGTCCCCGGGATGTTGGAGGAGGCGGAGGAGGAGGAAGAGGAGGAGGAGGACTACACTCCTGAACCTATCTCTGTGGAGGTGCCCACCCTCAGCAGCCGCATCGAATCCTGGGTGTCAAAGACCCTGGAAAACCTGCAGTTGGGAAAGAGCCAGGAAAGTACAGAAGAAGAGGAGGAGGAGGAGGAGGAAGAAGATGAAGAGGAGAGAGGGCAGAGTGAAGAGGAGGAGGACCTCGATTCAGCAGACATCACAGAGACGAGGACGGAGGGTAAAGAGCAAGTGGAGGCTAAGAAGGTCACCGGTTGATGTCTCCTCATCCTCCTGCTCCCTCTGCTCGACTCATTCCCTCTGTCCTCTGTCGCTCTCACATCCTTCACAGCGACCAGCAGCTTTCCCTCCTTCGTCTATAACCCCTGACACCAGACATAATCTCAGGTATCCAACTAACTGACCAACACACATATTACAGAGAAACTGACCAACACTCAGCGTCGCAGACCAAACAACTAACACAGTGTGAGGGACAGTAACTGACACCAACACTTATCTTTTGATTAACTTCATCAGCCCATAACCTGCTACACTTGAATTCAGAGGGAAGTTTTTGACTTTCCTCCCCCGAAAGCTGAACTCTTTGAGTCAGGGACGTTTCTGGGAGCAAGTGATGAGCGCTTAAAAAAAAAAAAAAAACTGCGGTCTGTAGCTCACAGAGGAGGAAGTTGGAACCTTTTAGCTCCCATCTTACTTCATACAGAGCTCCGAAGGTTTACAGCTCTGCAAGTATTTGTGTGCGTGCGTGTGTGCGTGTGTGTTTACAGGCAAATAGTTGGCATTTATTTTTTGCTGTGTTCTTTAGCTTTATCTTTGTAAATAATGTGTGTTTTTTCACCTGCTCCATGAGGGGAAGGAGAGACATGCATTTCTTAATTACTTCTCGGTTGGCATTTAGCTTTCCTCGCAGAATATTACAGTGTCAGGGGTTTCTGTCTTTCTACCAAAACCACTCCCACCCATCAGTCATCAGAGAGTGTTTTTTAATGTTCAAATAATAAGTGTCCCATTCTGTATTCAGATGATTCAGATGACCTTAACTTCTAAGAAGCAAAACAAGCTTTGTGTATATTTAACCTTGTCTATGTGGTTCTACTACAGTATATAATGGTTTGTCATATTGATCTTGCCCAGTGTGAAACTATTTTGGTTGTTTTCCTCTGACTGGAATTGTCTTGAGTTCCCGGATGCTGTTTGTGCTTCATAAAAAAAGTGCTTCAGTTTTGTTATTTCTGGTGGTGTTGATCTCTGATGGGGGGGCACTCTCATGCTGTCACTTACCAAGACTTGGCAATGATTTAAAAACATTTTTGGAAACCCAAACGAGAATTTTTTAAGTTTCTCCATGCAGAAAGATATATGGCAAGTGTTTTGTTAAAATACGCCATGGAAGCCCTGAGAGGCAGGTATAAGAGAACAGAATCTTAAGACTTATCTAAACTGTTTATGACATAAGAACAGGTCAAATAAAGTTTGCTAGGATCCTTTTCTTTGCATCTGTGAAAACAGGAGAAGAAGTTTTGCAGGAGGATTTTGCTGTTTGCGTGTTTTGTTTTTTGGATCATTTTTCTCGTACTCATTTCAGCCACAGGAGGCTGAAGTGCACCACTACATTATTTTATGAATAGGACTAAAAGCATTAATGTTCTGCCAAGTGATTTTTGATTTCAACACGCACTCTGTCTTGTGGCTTGAAATGACTACAAAAAAACACTTCACCTGCCAACAATTTTTTAACCCGTTTCACTGATTTAAAACAGTAACTTTAAAAACGTTTCCTGGCAGAACTTTTTTTTCTTTAACCTAACAAAACTTTTGTTCTCTGTTTTACTGATTTTTCATCAGTAAAATTGAGAAGAAACGTTTTTTGAAAGAACACTGAAGTATTATCCTGTCAAAGCCTCTTTTTCTCACTATTTTCCCTCTTTTGCCTCTCAGGGCTTCTGTGTTCAGCAGTTAGCCCAGCACTTGGACCTGTAATGACATTATGAAATAATGACGTTACTCTCATAAATCCCCCTTAAATCAGGTTGACCAATAGGAAAAACAGGTGTTCCTCATGAAGATTCCCAATGCCCAAGTTGACAAAAATCATTTATGATTGCTTTGAAAAGAAAAAAATCCTTGTAGAGCTCTTCTGCATACTGAACATCTTCTACACAGATAAAATGCCAGCCTGGAGTCAGCTGAGAGGCTCCCTGATCAGGGCCGAGTCACCACTGGAAGTCAAGCAAGTCGTCACAAAGTCATGCACACACTAATGATAAACCCTTGTAAATACAAGTGTACAAAAGAGATTTTGATTTTTCATTGTATTAAAATACACAATCATCCCGTTCTTAAAGCCATTTGATAGTTTTAACATTTTAACAGTTGGAATCCAATTTAATAATGGTGTTTGATAGTGAATCCTAGTGAGACTTCAGCCAGCCGATGGTGATGCGATGTGTGTAGATGCAGTATGCCGGGCTGTATGCAATGTGAAGCCCTGAGATGGGAGGGGACAGTGTACTGAATATCATACTTGGGATTATGAAAGTATTTCTAGTTTGATAGAAAGTTCGCTGTGTGTAGGCTTTTTGTTGCTATGACTTCCATCAAAGTGTTTCTTAATCGACAGCAAGTGTGTTTCTTTGCACTATGTAAATACAGTACTGGTAAAGGTCTCGTAACTAATGTGAACAAAAAACAAAACAAAACAAAAAAACGGTTCAATGAAGTACTTTTTTCAGCGTGTTCCTTGTCTTTATATGGATATTTAAGACCATCTCCTTCAGACTGTACATCACTAGCAACATTGTTATAGGCTGTTTCTCATAATCCTGTTATCACTCTTAACCTATATGGACTGATGATTAACATCATTAAAATGTTGTTTAAGTAAATCCTCTGATGCCTTGTCTTCTCTACTGTTTCATCAGCATGTACATGATGTGATTGCAGCACAGTGAATCACACAATCACTTATATTTGATTAATTTTTGTATTATTTGTTTGGCATTTTCATGCTTTATTGGATAGTGACAGAGAGAATGGAGGGGGGACACATGCAGCAGAGGGACCTCGGGCCACACTCGGATCCTGACCCCTGTGACAAGGACTCAGTCTTATGCGCCTCCATGTGGTGTTTTGAAAGGTTTTTTTTTTTTCCTCAATTCTCAAGTGGTCAAAAAGGGTATAATTGAATAATGTAATCAGATCCATGTAACCAATGGTTTCAACCCAGAAATTGCTGCAACGATTTATGAGACATAGTTGATCATGAGACTGTCTTTCCTTTACTCTTATCCTAATGCTCTGAGCGCTTAAAAACTTTAAAAACTTTAATAGTCACCTAACGAAAAACACTTACTTCCAGATTTATGTCTCAAGCACCTTGACACACGTTGCTGAGCTGCATCTCAACTGAACCCTCCCAGCTTCTAGATAAAACACTTCTATGTGATATATACTGTTGACCTGCACACACACACACACACACACATAAATGGAGAGTGGTAGAGGTTGAAATAATTGTTACTTTTTAAGCTTAGATTGCAGTTTTACTAAACCACCACTAGGAAGGGACAAAACTCTGCTTTACATTTTATTCACTCAGACTTCTCTTCTTCATTTTGTCACATCCAGCTTCTTTACATATAGAATGCAATTATCAAATTATCTGCAATTAAGTTCTTGGGTTTTTAAAGAAATCCTTAAGTCAGAAATAGTTATTTTCTCTTACATTTCCTAAATTGAAGTTGTAATTCCAGGCCGAGGTTTGGAGGTACTCGTGTGCTCTACCTGCCTTTTGCTGTTGTTAGATATTAATCTTTTAATCAAGAACAAGTCCACATTATGTAAAATACTCTTTGGTCGGTGCTTTTCTGATTGGAATCAAACTGAAATGCAAATCATTTCATTTAAATCCCCTTCCTCTTATGTGTTCAAGTCATTTTAATATTACATGCATTGGGTACGCTGTATTTTGTAAATCAATTCAGTTTGATCTATTTCTACAAAGATTAAGAGAAAACATTTTAGGGGGTATTAATAACACACTTTAACAGGGTCTCTGAGGGGAATTTGAAGGAATAAAGCACTCATGTACTGTATTGGCTCTGCCTCAGTGTGTAAGTGTGAGTGTGTGTGTGTACAGCATGAGTCACCCACCCGCCTGTGATTGGATGGTAGTTTATGGTGAGGGAGGGGGAGAGAGCCTTAGGGGCCGTCTGTCAATCTCTCCTCCGCTTCATTCACACATTCATCTGCATGCACCATCATAGAGAGACAGAGGAAGTGAGCGAGAGCGTCTCATTCATACAAAAAAAAAGTTCATTCATAAAAGCTGCTCAGTTGTGCTGTGCCTCAGAGAGAAAAGGAGGAAAGTTGATGAGGAGGTGAAGCAGAGCTGGAAGCCTGGCAACTGACTGGGAAAGAGTGCGGGTCATTATGATGGGACCGTACTCAGCATGACTGGAGCGGAGCAGGCTGGACTTTAGACCACACAGGACATCCCCAGGCACACGCTGGTGAGCTGAATCTACTGTAACGTACAGAAATAATCGGAGACACTGAACTCCAGACGCTAAGATCATTTTAATGCATTGAATGGCTTTCCTTTTTCTGATATCTGTCTTCAAATCTCTGTGTGTAATAACTGTGACTGTTTGTCTAATTCCTGGCAGTGTTTCCTTTTCTCTTCTCTACTTTGTCTCAGTGTTCTCCTTTGTCCAGTTCCCTGATTATGAGAGAGCAAACCATACCCAGGTTCAAATTACAGAAAAGACTCTTACCAGGTAGGTACAGGTCATTACAGGCATATTCAGTGCAATGAAAATCAGTGTTGTTCATATCTGATTGTGTCACTGTCTGTTTCATCTTCTACAGGCATGCTGAAGCGTACCAAATACAGTCGTCTGCACAACGATTCGCTCACGTCCCTGGAGGATCGGCCTCAGAGAATGCTGCCCAGAAAGAGGGACCTCTGCTTGGACTCTGATTTTGCTCAGCTGGATCCCGGGACGCCTGCACACCACAGGCCGTCCACCCTGAGGGACTTCATCCCCCGTGTGGCCAACATCCGATTGCAGAGTCCAATTTCCCTGCGTGGCCTGAGGGGACAAACAGCCCGGGACAGAACCATTGATGAACACTCTGACTTGTCCACAGCAGAGTGGGGCTCAGGGCCTGACCAGAGGTTTTGTAGCCAACCTTCCCTCAATGTGCCCCTATCCACCGGCCAAAACCTGACTCACTCGGCTCTGCGCTGCACAAAAAGACCCATCACCCTGCATCGGATGGCCAGCCTCCCCTGGACCCCCAGCTGTCCTCCGTGCTCACAACACAGAGATGGTCCGTGCCGTTTGAAGCCTTCCTCTGCAGCAGATGACTGTACAGTGAAGGGGACATCAAACAGAGTGGTTCACCATCAAATCAAGGTACCCATCACATGTTAACTAACAACCATGCATGGATATATTCAGGAATCTGGTTTTGCAGCAGATTGCAACTAAGAGTGTGGGGCTTCTTTGCCGTACAAATTTCATGTTTTTCACTTGGCAAGTTTGTCTGAAATTGTTACTTTTCTTACTAAAATACTGATTGTGTGTCAGTTTTAAGCTTTGTGACTGCACACTATGCAAGAAAGTGCAGCTAACTTCCTGTACAGGGTCCCATTAGAGAGCAGAAGTATGCAGTTTAATTCCTACCATTCCCAACATACATGAACACAAAACACACACACATGCACAGACAAACTGTCTACACATGCACACACACACACAGACACACACATAGACACACTCTGTCCTCCTGTGCTCTTTCCACACCATCACACTCACTTTCGTACGTTCATCCCCTCCCTCTCCGATAAAGCTTCCTGTGTAGGCAGTAGTGACTCATCCTGGCTCTCTGCTCCTCTCTAGATCTACTCTGCATCTGTGTGTGTGTGTGTGTGTGTGTGTGTGTGTGTGTGTGTGTGCATGTGAGTGAATGTATCCAGTATCAGCAGATCCCATGCTGTCCGAGAACCGGAGGTGTGTCCGCATGGGTGATTAGGAGCAGGACATGTGAGCCGACCACTGATGGAAATGAGAACGGACTGTTTGATTGTCTTTTATAAACAAGCACACAAAAATACATTACACACTCCCCCACCCACTCGCCCCCACCCTCACACATACATGTATTGATTTAATCCTGTTCCACATCAGTTGACTTCCACGTCCTGCCTCCAGCCTATAAGGTCTGCTGTGCTGAAGCTCACAGCCCATAGAAGTGCATTAACTTCATGTAAAGGGGTCCAAAACCTTCAGAAGCTGCATGTTGTATTAACAGGTTTTTCCACAGTTTTGGTCCATAAGCACAACTGTACCTACATTTAAAGGGGAAATGAAATGACGGACAAATACGCAAGAAGGTGCTAAACTGCTTTTTATTTTTTATTTCAGCCATTCTAATGGCCTCAAAGGATGGTTGTCGGTCACACTTTTTTTTCCAAAACAAAACATCTCAACAACTATTTGATGATGTAGAAGAAAGTGTCCAAATGCATTTCTATTTTATTTGATGTGGTTACTGTAATATAATTGTTATATTTACCTCCACCAAGGAGGTCATGTTTTCATCAGCGTGTGTCTGTGTGTTTGTTTGTTTGCTTGTTTGTTTGTTTGTGTATAAAATAACTCAAAAAGTACTCCACGGATATGGATGAAATTTTCGGACAAGGGAATTATTGGGACAGGGAACAGGTGATTAGATTTTGGTGGTGATCGGTGATCCGGACGAAAGTTAAATTGCAAATGTATATTATTGCATCAGTGACCATATTGCCTTCACTAACTGCTAAAGAAGTCCAGGTCAGACATCCTAGAGAGAGTTGAGATTGTGTGTTGTCCTTTTCTTGTTTGTCAATCAATTTACAACCTGTGTGACACATAAATGTTGCCCACATCAGCACTGTCTCATAATAATGTTTATATATCACTAAACACTTTTATTATAGCTGTTTATAGCAGTGCATTCAGTGAGTAACTTGTGTTCTGTTGTGTTTTTTCCAGTACATGGGTAGTGTGGAGGTGACCCAGTCCATGAGAGCCCTCGACTTTGATACGAGAATGAAAGTCACGCGGTAGGACACACACACACACACA
>CAFUXE010003075.1:663286-804980 GCA_903364295.1 Serranus cabrilla
ATACACATACACACATGTTTGTGATTGAGGTACATATGAATGAATCTAACTGCTGACATGGTTACAGAATAACACTACACATGACTGAGCTGTGAAAAGGAAAAGAGGAAACTAGATAACAACTTACATATATTTTCCAAGCGGTTTGTTTGAAGAATGTTTTTTAAAGGGGGAAATCAAATTAAACGTATAACGTTTCATAAACCCGGCCTTTCTCCTCATCATTTGATATTGACATCCTTGTGCAGGATGTCAAAACGCCGAAAGACACAGCCACTTCTGTTCACAACAACACTGCTGAATGATGGGGCAGAAAATCCAATTACATGAATTTCCTCCTAATGATCTCTCATAGTCTTATTAAGAGGAGAGGGAGAGAGATACCTCACATCCATTAAATACAATTTGTTTTCAAGGAGAAGAAAAGCACTTCCTGGGAAAAAAGAGCCTTACTTCCCGTATAGTAAGGATGTTACTTTGTGTGTGGGGGTGTTTGTCTGGTTTGGCCTCTCTGACCCCAACAGCAGCTCTCTAAAGATAAACAACTGCAGCTCTGCAGAATCACAGCCTGAATATGAGCACAAATACCGCGGATAATTCTGTAATCGGAGGTCAGTCGGAGTTTTGTTTGAACTATTTTTCAAGCAGTTTTCTGTATTTTGGTCAAATCTATAATATAATTTTAATCTGTATCAACTAGTTAAGTAAAACTACAATATTTCCTTTACTTAAGAAACACTTTGCCTGCTAAATGTGTATATTAGTGTGTGTATATAAAGCAAACACCAAGGGAACAAAACTTATTTGCTTTCACTTTTATTGAGCTGTGGAGGAGGGGCCAAGTTTGAATGTTTACAGTCAGCAACAATAGTGTGTCCTCAAGTCATGTTACTGTATTTTTCATTTCACTGATTCACTGTAAATGAGCCTCTCGTGATGCAGTTTCCCTCCTGTCATGTTCCCACATGCAAGTCACATGTTATCAGAGTGCACTGGATCACATTTCTACAAAGGTATCTCTGTGTTTAGTGTGTGTATGTGCATGTGGACATGTTTATCAACTGTGTGTGTGTGTTCTATGTGTGTGCAGAGAGGCAATCAGCAGACTGTGTGAGAGGACATCAGCCAAGACAGCGGTGAAAACTAAAAGAGTAAGACACCCCCACACACACTCTCTTTCTCTCTCACACACACACACACACCCATGCAATCAACACAGACACAATTAGAATAACTGTTTCTGTCGTCGTCAGCCTGTATGCAAAGCCCTGTCTGCTCTTCTGGGTCAAATCAACCTGCAGTTTTCTGGCAGCAGGATCATCCTCACTGTCTCCACAGACAGTGTGACTCTGATCGCAGCCTCCTCCTTACAGGTGACCGCTTCAACACGCCTAACCAAATCACCATACGCATCTGAATTATTGTGGCATGAAGTAAAAGAAAGTGTGCTTCTGTTTTTTTCCCCTCTCTTGTTCTCTGCAGAAGATTGCCCACCACCCCATGCAGGCCATTTCATTTGCCTCAGGAGGAGATCCAGTACGTTCATGTTCCCAAATGTTTCACATGTAAAAACATGAGCGCATAGGTATACAAACACACTCACATACACAGTGAGTGATTAGATTACAGCTTAGTTTGCTGACATTTGTGGAGGATTGAATTATTTCCTACCCCGACTCTTGGCTCTTCTATAATTTAAATAGGCAGTGTGAGGACAGGGCCTGTATTTGTATATGTTTATGTGTTCGGCTCTCACGGTTCCTCAATTAAAACAAAAGATGGGTTTTCTAGTAGTGTGGAATCATGGGAGTTGTTGTCTTCACCAGTGCAGTGCAGTGCTGTAATTTGCAGTCAGCTCCTCCTGGTTAGGATTCCTTCACTGGTCATGTTCAGGAGCCTCATTTTCTGCAGAGGTCTCATATCCTCTCTAACAGTCTGTACAGTATCTTACAATAATGACCGTTCTGTTTAACGTTGGGAAACAGTCACACAAACACTGTTTTAAACGTGTGGTTAATGTTGTGAAATAAAACTACTTGGATCAGTTTAGGCACCAAAAATTATTCTTTAAGTTTAGGAAAAAAGAACAAGGATTGGTTAAAATAAGTATTTCCATACGTAAGTAATGAATGGAATTACGTTGGTGTTTATTGGTGTTTTTACATTTTATTTAAGGGAAAACTTCAATGAACATTGACTTTTGGTTTAACAGGGGATATGGACACAGTTCTTTTACACTTTCTTGCTCTTTATCCTATACGTGACTTCACGTCATCCTTCCCTGCTGTCATAATAACTGTGACCAACAGAGGTCGCTGCTTCACAGCAAATGTTAATATGATTCGTGAAAAACTGCACCTACAGGCTCATGATTACTTGGTTTATCTACGAATTACAGTGCATTATTTTTTGTAAGTTTAACTACTAACAGTAAATTAGAACGGCCTAGACTTCTCTTTTTTCTTCTCTTTCCCTCCATGCCCACATTATTTCCGTATGACAGAATTTGGGTTATTCATCCTGAGTGAAAAAGAAAAAATCAATGCTGCACTGTAAATGTCTGAACAACCAGCTGGAACTGTCAGTTGTTAGCTGCTGTCTCAGTCAAACCCAGTTTAATAATATGCTTGACTAACTTGTTATTTATTATGTAGTTTGCATCCACTTCTTCAGCTCCAGCAAACAGCGAACACAAACGCCTCTGCACACACTCTAATATTTCATTGCCACTTTGATACTGCAACATTGTGCTGGCCAAAGATTAGAGAGAAGGCAGCTTCTTTCTCTTTGGGAAAAACAACACCAGCGAAGCTTTGGATGGGATTATAGCTCGCTGTTTAATTAATTAACTCAAATAATCTTGTAGTGTGCTCTAAGCCTTGGCTCAGTTGGCTTGGACACATAGAGGATAGTGTTGGGAATTAAAATCAATCTGCCACAGAGGCTTTATGGTGAAACGTATTCAGCTGACTCTGCTCTTGTATTAGTATCAGAGAGCCACTGATAGGGAGTGAATTAATTAAACAGTGAATACACTTGGATGACCATTCACTGAAAATGTCTGCTGTGTTTTCAATGATTAAATGTTCCACCACCAAGCAGAGTTATGAATCGAGAGGCTGATTACAGATCCTAAACCTGCCACATGCAAGTTATAAACTACGCAACAACACAGTCTGCAGGTTTTTTAGTGGCCGCGTGCACAAACAGAGAAATACGGAGAATACCTTTTGAGTGACATTATGAAAAATGAGAAGTTGAATTTATGAACACAGCCTTACTTGATCCAGTATGGCAGAAGCTAAAAGTAGCTAATATTAGCACATTGCAGACAGCTACATACATACAGAACTTGACATTTTGTAATGCCATTTGTGGCCACAGTGGCAGCTGTTTAGCCAACAATCTCCCTTTCAGTGATAATTGACATTATTTTTTTTATCTCAATTTGTTTACAGGACATGGCAGATTACATCGCTTATGTTGCCAAGGACCTCGTCAATCAGAGAGGTAAAAGACAGTTTAATTTCACATCCCATAAGAGATTAATGTCCCCCATAGCAGTTGGCCAATGACTCAGAAAACATCCCATTACCATTTTATCTAACAGCACTGTGTAATGTTAAAATGTTAAGGACGTTGTAAACAGAACAACTTGGTTAGGATTAGGAAAAGTTCATGGTTTGGGTTAAAATAAATCTGTTACCTGGCGTTTCTTGTGAATGTAGGTTAACGGTGACTTCTGATTTCACACTGGACACAAATTGTGGTTCCCTGAGTGAAAGCTCTTTTTTTTTCTTATCCTTTGTAAATATATTCGAGTGAAATACAATATTTTTTTAAATTTAAACTGATGAACGTTTGTGTTTTGTCAGTATACACTCTGATACAATTTTGATGCATTCTACTTTTTAAACAGCGTCCCAACTTTTTTGGAATTAGGGTTTTACATCATCGGACCGGCTCATTTGCTCCTGTCACTATTACTACGACAGTCGCTGTCTAACAGACCCGGCATTTGGAAATAGGGAAAAGGGAAAAACTTTTTTTAATTGGACCTTTCTTCCACACCCAATCGAGCACCATACACCTTTGCATGGGACATCTGTGACCTTTGACCCCCACTTGATGGCAGACGAGTTGCCTAACAATTAACATAAACATCAGTTAATAAGTTTGCACAGACGACAGTATTTTGTGTGAGGATGGTCTGACTCACTGACTTTATTATGTAACTTTAAAAGATTTGATCTTTTATAACTAGTTTTAGTCATTATTAAAAACAACATATCTCTTTCTCTCTCTCTCTCTGTCAGCATGTCACATCCTGGAGTGTCCCCGGGGTCGTGCCGCTGAGGTCATCAACAGCATCGGTCAGGCCTTTGAAACTCGTTTCCGCCAACTTCTCAGCCACACGCCATCGCTCCTCTCCAACAATCCCAGGTTGTCCTTCTGCCTAGTGTCTGTTCATTTAAAAACAAATCAATCTGAGGTTGAACTTATTACTTTACCAAACTCTTTCATTGAGTAGTTTTTATCAGAAATGTAGCCATTACGTAGTAATATAGGCTAAGATTGCGGGAAAATTATGAAAACTAATGGAGGTATCAGATTTCATTGAGTTTATCAAGGGTTATAATAGTGTATAGTTACTTACCTCCAAGACTGAAAAGTCACAACCAATATGTCCGTGCACTCGACAGTACGTCTACAGGTATGCGTGTACATTAAAGTAACTGATTTCACGTCTCAGCTCCTCCACCGTGTGAACTTCATGTGACTCTCTGTGTGCAGGAGTGCACTGAGGATAATGCAGCGCATAGACAGGGAGGAGCAGGAGATAGCAGACCAAAAGGCCAAACAGGAGGGTGAAGTCAGCGAGCACCGTGACTACTACAATGTGATCCCAGGAAAGACGCCTCCTGTTGGTGGGATGGAGGACCTGCGGGTCTCAAGAGAGGAGAACAAACAGGATCCTGACATCCGGCAGGTAAGAGTTAATTATAGTGACAATTAATATATAGGCGACACAAAAATGTAAAGTTAGTTGACTGTGACTATCTAGTTTGACCTTGAAAACAACAGCTTTTCTCAGCTTTTCAACCTTTTATCCACATCTCACAGCCTTCCTCAGCAGATCAAGTTGCTCTGTTGTCACGATAGTTTTGTTACTCTCACATGATTGAAAGAAATTGAATAGAATGATATTATGTCTTAATATTATTTTATATTAGCATAGCTTATATGTTGTGTTATCTACTGTAAAATTTAAATTATTGTAATTGTAGCAACTGAGTAACCTTCATCCACTGTTGCTCAAAGACACCTTTAGTTGTTTATAATAACTTCCCAGAATAAATATGTTGTTCTGTGAATTAAGAGAGTGACTTTTTTGTAAATAGCACACACACTTTAGGCCATAACTGTCCCTGAATTTTCACACACACACGCAGGCACAAAGATCTTGTGTGTATGACTCATCTGGCACTGTTGCAGGTTTCTTCATCTCAGCCTGTTTCACTGTATGAGAACTGCTCCACCACAGAAGAAACTCCAGCTCCACCTGCAGGTAAAACTCATCAATACACTGACAGACCAAGTTATACTAATACTGAATGTGTGTGTATGTAACTACATTATCGTGTGTTTTTCTGTGACTACTTAAAAATGATCAAACCCAGTTTACATTTTATCTGGTCTGTGCTGCATAATATCAATTGAAACCTGATTAAATGAAACTTAGTCAAGTGGTTTAAACCAATGTGTAATATAATTTTAAACCACAATTAAAGAAAGTCCACGGCTTCAGATTGATTAATGAAATTGAGCCACCACTTGTTAGACTCTTCTTTGTAGCTGCAGTGCCTTAAACATTCATGATTACTAACTCAGCTGCCATTTTTCTCTAATGAAATGCAGCCATTAAACACTTCAACTGTCAATTTAAAAGTAACAACACATGCACGAGTGTAGAATCTGAAGCTGATGAAGATTTCTGAGTTAGATGTGTAGAATTAAAACATTTTTAGCAGTGACTGTAGCAGAATAGTGATACACATCATGTTATAATCCTGGTTGGAGAAACCCTTCCTTGTGTGCTGCTACAGCATGTTGTTCCTCTGCTGTATCTCTGTCAGACTTGGTGTCGGTCAGTGCTGAACAGTGTGCTCCTCTCTCTGAGACACTGATCCAGGAGGAGGGCTGGTTCCACGGCAGGTGGGTACTCAGCATCTCCACACCTCCTCTGTTCATGAACTCCAGTGTGTCTGTCTGCTTCCTTTCCCAGTAACTTTGTGTCCTTCATCCCAGATTAGGAAGAGAGGAGGCAGAGGCGCTCCTCACCTGTAGTGGAGATTTCCTGGTCAGAGAGAGCAGTTCTGCCTGTGGGCAGTATGTTCTCAGTGGGATGGAGGGAGCCACCGTGCGCCACCTGCTGCTGGTGGATCCACATGGACAGGTAGAGTTGTGGTGCTGGGTTTTAAATACACACAACATGAGGAGAGGGGAAGGGCAGCTGGCTGTGAGCCTTGTGAATCCTTGTGAATCCTTGTGATTTTCTTCTGCTTTTTAAGTATTTTTTTTTTTTATCAAGTTGGCTGTTATGGCATACATCTTGGAAAGGGTAGATTTTAATACACAGTACAGACACTATTGAAACAATAGGAAAAAATAAATGTTCATTCACAATTACAGCATAGAATCATTAATTCTAAAAGAAGTTATGTGTATATGTTTACAAAAAACAAATATTCCCGGTTTAAGCATAAGCTATAATGTCTTTTTACTGTATTAAATTGAATGTATGGTTTGTGAATTATTGCATTTCGTTTTTATTGCATCTTTCACAACCTCCAAACTTTTTTTCTGCATTGTTTTTTGCTGATGTGTCAAAATCATTTGCTAATCGTTGACTTATCTCAGTCCATGACATAAAAACTTTGCATTTATTGTGCCTTTTTCATAAAACACAACAAAACACTATTTTAACAAAGTGGTTAACATTCAGAAAATCATTGAATATTTGGTAGTTATGATCAGGACTAATGTTGGTTAAAAGATTGAACTAATTTAAGTGGGTAATATTATTAACATAATTGCATAGCATTTTTTGGATGCAGCAGTTTTTCTTTAAAGGAATGCACACGTTTTCACTTTGTTGTCTGTGTGTTGGTGTGAGCAGGTGCGGACCCGAGATCAGGTGTTTCTGAGTGTTGGTCACCTGGTGCGGTTCCACATGGAAAACCAGATGCCCATCTCTGCCGGGAGCACTGAACTGTGTCTGAAACAGCCGATCCTGCAAAGACACTAACACTTGTTCACGGACTGTCACTTGCTTACAACAGCCTTCAGCAGCAGCTCTCAACAAGTCTGGAGCTGAGGCAAAAAGTTTGAAGGCAAACAAAAAAAAGTTTAAACCCTTTCAACATGTTTAGACTTTATTTTTCTCATTAAAGTACATATATTGTTCATGTGCAGTGCATTGTTTGATTTGATCCTCATACTTGTGCACTGTGCCTCGCCCTGTGTTGAGAACAGCCGCTGGCCTGCAGAACATCCTGTCTCTCTCTCTCAGGCTGAGTTTGATGGTGTTTACTCTGAGTTCAAGCACAATCACTGGTGTTGGGAGGAAATTAGCCGAATGTTGGCAAACTTTCAGAATCATTTTTTGACATGCTAAATTTGTCTTATGTTCATTTGTTTTGATTTGTTATTGCTGCAGGTTTCCCACGCTTGACTTTCCAGTTCCACTTATTGTTACATCCTGAATAAGGAATTTAAATGCTCTTTGTAACCAGAATCTACAGAAATAGGTTTGCAGTTTAGTTTCAATCCAGTTTGCAAATATGCAAATAAAAATATTTTTTGTTCCCCATAAAGTGTAATCAAATACTTCCTCAGTTCTTTTACAGAGTGGATTGTTGGAGTTCGTATTTTATTTCTTGTAAAGCCTCTGAACACGAAACAGTTTACATTATTATTAACCATTTATAAATCACATCACAAGACGATGCAGTTACTATTAATGTGACCAAGGTGACTGTCACATGGAAAATGGAAAACGTTTAACTTCCTTGCATTTGCTAGTCATATGTAAATATTGATTATTTGGATTTAATTTCTACTGAGGAAATACTTGCTTTTATTTTGGTGTAAAACATGGCCAATGAAGACATTAACATTATTCTACAGATGTTATATTTCCTACTTCCAGTAATGCGCTGTATAGCTACGTAATCTTACAATACAAATGTACAAAACTGATCTGTTTTTTTAATGACGGCTTGAAGGAAGAGGTGCATTGTTTTGTCGGCCAAATTTCATGCTTATTTCAGCCAACAAACTGCACAGGAGTCAGGTGACTGATAAATTACAAAACTTATATTTAAAAAATAAACTTTTTCTGTTGTATTTAAGTTTTATTTACATGTGTAGTTCAGAGGAAGTTGATGGAATATGACCCGCCCCCCGCCGCGTCTCATTGGCTGAGCAATGAAAGCTGGTCGTCCAATCACATCGTACAAACATTTAACAGTGGCGAGGGAAGCAACAAATCAGGATAAGTTCACTTTTGAAATAGCAAGATATCTTAAAATGTATTTATTTTTCTAAAAATGTAATTCAAACCATGTTATCATATAACTCTTGATTTCTACAGTCCTGCTGCACAGTGCAGGAAGAAGAGGAAGAGTCCATTGATTAAAAAAAAAAAAATTCGCATTAAGGTATGCTGAAATGTGACCCAAGACACCCCGAGTCAACATCCTCTGGTAAGATTTCTGAAGACACTTGCACACAAACCAAAAGCAAACACGTTTAACGAGGCTAGCTAGCAGCACGTCTAGCTAGCAACACAGACAGTCAGTGATTCAAACACCAAAAAGTTTCTATCTGTATTGACAAAATACAGAAATACAGCTTTTACCAATGAAGGTCGTGAACTGCTTGTAAAAGTCAATGGAGGTTATACGTTGTTTTGTTTGGTTGGATGTCGCAATAACTTGACGATAAATGCAGCCAAATACAAGGGAAATATGATAACTTTTCAGGTGATGAGAATGTACTTTTTTATGTAAAACCACGTATTGTTTTACACATCAATGCACACATGAATATGATACAAGAACATGCTATGTCACGCTGATTTATGAACTAATAAACGTTAGTGGACAAATGTGCCCTAACGTTATATTTAGGCCTATGTTAAATTACCATCCGTTTAGCAGGTGTGGAAAGGCTGCTTACCCGGCTGCAAAGAAATGGCAAATTTTCAGAACTTGATAATGATGATAGATGTATTTTGAGAACATTTTTAAATATAATTTCTGAATACAAATCTATAATTGAATTTCACCAACAAAAAACATTCCAATATAGATTTGAGTTGAGAAAAGGTTAATGCATAAGGGGAGCCATGTTGATGTTGGAGGAGAGGATTGAGGTAGTGGCTGAGAGGATGAGGGTCGACAGAGGATGAGAAGATAAGGCGAAGGGATGTGGGGAGACGTTGGGATTATGGATGGATGGATGGTAGAGAGATGATTGGTGTTGGCTGTAGGTGGGAAGCCAGACGGGAACCAGGGGCGTTGAGAATCTGAGGGGTCGGAGCCTTCTCTTCATGCACTGATACCGATTGTGTCCCCAGCCTACTTTTGTGTGAAAGTGGGATGTGTTCGAGGCGTGGACTTTGTTCCTGAATCTAGTTTTATAAAACTACATGTAATATTTGTCTGAGAGTGCGCTTTCGGAAACTTCTCTTGGTTCTGAAGGTGAAAATTGTGGTGACACAAAATGACACAGAAGTAGGAGGAAGTGGTCAACAAAGAGACTCAGAATGACTCGATGAAGAGACTGCGATCCAGCTGGCAAGCTGCTCTGCTTGGGATTTTGATGGTGCTTTTTTGCAGTGTGACTGGTGCCCTCTTTGCCCAAATAAACAACAAAATCAGACAGCGTCATTGCAGCAAATGGCGAAGAACAACAAGCGGTTGCAAATGAAAAACATTCCCCTGATGCAAGTTGTTAACTCCACTTATCAAAACTTCAACCCTCACAGAGTGAGTGCAGCCAACTGAAGCTACTCATAAAAGCAACGCGGAGCAACTTCACCTTGTTTTCTCCTGAAAACATGCAGCTGAGGCTGCTCTTGAAGAACACATTGCAAGAAAAAGCACAGCTCCAAGTGAAGAACAAAGAGCTGAACACTTCACTAAACAAAGCCCTGGAACGAAGAAAATCAACACCAGCGCTTAATGCTGTTCTCTGACAAACTGTCCTTCCTCTGGAGATTCTGCAACAATGGCACACTGCAGTGTTTGCGCTGCACGCCTGGCTGGGCCGAGCACGCTTCACGCTGCTTCTACCTGTCCCAGGAAGCAGAGAAGTGAGAAACTGCTCGCAGGAAGTGTCTTGACGCTGGAGGTGACTTGGCTGTTGTTCTAAATGCGGAAGATGCACCCTCAAGTAAACTTAAAATCAGTGTGGATCGGGTGCAGGACTTGGTAAAGGATGGCGTCTACATCTGAATCTGTAGTTAAACTATTGTCTAAATCTGATTCATTATGGATATTTGTGTATGCATATAAACATAGTCAGTATTTAGTTGGAAATATTTATTAACATTTTAAAAAAAAATGTTTTCTCATCAAACCATTTTGCATGATGGCAAGTTCATTATATATAAGAAAATCCTTTTCTTTTGTAAGATATTTTGTTCACACACGAGTAACAAAAAGTCTTTAATGTGGTTATTTCATATAACCATATACTTGAAAGCATATTTTATACTATGTATTCATTGAATAACAAGAAAACTTGCTATGTTGGGACATTTTCTAGTTATCTAGATATGAAAAAATCCAATCAAGAAATCAAAAGATCAAATCAGAGTGCTCATTGCAATGGGAAGAGTTAATTTATGGAGACACACAAATGCAAACATGATTAACTGCAGACAGGAAACTTTACTGTGACTCTTCTCCTTGAGGCTGACTTCACATGTTGCAACATGAAAGCAGCTCCAGTTCTGCACAACATTTGTGTAAAAGCCAACAGTAGGAACTTCAGCGTGGGCAATCCTGAATCTAGTTTGCAGAAGACCATAAGCTTTCCTATTTCATATTCCAGGTTGTTAATTAAAATGTCCTTTCTATTTATGAATTTTAAAAGTAATGTCCCCACACAGTCATATTTAATTACCAAAATGTTATTTCATAAAGATTTCCAGTTTCTGCCTGTACCTGGAATAATAATCACTATTGAAATCTAATAATAAACTTTTAACTGCCTGGATTAGTTTGTCCACAAGATGGTGCTGTCAGTCTGTACATGAGCTCGTTCCTCTTCAGCATAAACCAAAAGATGTTTTCTTGATAGGTCGTATGCTGTAATACTTCTAAAAACCCTCTGAAACTGGTTTATGTGGTTGTTGCATTGCCCTATAATCTTGTATATAACATGTTCATGCAGAAAAATGGTAAATATATATATATATATGCTCAAACTACTGATAACGATAATGATGTCAGCCTTTTAAGTTGGTTATTTCTAAAAACAGATGTGTGTCTGACAGAGCAGTGAAAATGACTGGTAGTAAACGGCCTATAATAATTGCTGCAACACCTCCCTGGGTTTTCAGCAGACTGTCACTTTCAGATTTTGGTGAAGTGAAAGATGACTGTGTGCTGAAAGTATGCAGCTGACTGTTTCGGGGCTGTGGCCCTCATCGTCCTCTGAGAGGCTCCGAGGGTCTCGCCCACATTAATCACCCTCAGCCCAGCTTGTAAGGCTGAGATCAGGGAACTGCTGGCAGCTGATGGGGAGAGAAGCAGCTCTGCTACAGACTGATACAAACACTGATAGGGTATCTAGAGAAAAACAGCACTTAAAGCCTTTCTGTCCAGATAATTGTGTCAAATGGTATCACAGATCTCGCATAACTTCCAAAAATCCCTAGCTTTTGGGGTGTCAGAAGAGGGCTTATCTGGTTTGTTACAAAGAGCAGGAAACGAACATGCTTTAAATGTTATCTCTGCCCTTTCCTACACAATTTGTGCACAAGTTAAATGTGATAATGATATCGCCATCTTATCTGATTCAGTCAGTAAACAAACAGAAACTGAAAGTGTCTCTTGCCAAACTAAAAAATCATCCATCATCTGTTAACATGAAAGCTATCATAAGTGTGAAATTTGGTGATTTTTCAACCAAGTAAAGTGATTTTCCTGCTTCAATTACGTCCCTCTGGATTTTCTCTGAGTCACACACCTCGCCCAAAACAACTCACAGAGAACAGCAGTGACCTCTTTTCATGACATTATTTTTCTTTTGACGTGAAGCCTGCTAATGGTCACATGGTGTCATACCTCTGAGGTCACTGTTTGACCTCTGACCCCTAATTCAACCTGTGTGATGTTACTGTATATGCAGTTTTTTTAGAGGAACATAAGCAATTCTCTTTAAAAAAATAATACATTTAGTAAAATTTGGGTCAGGATTCAATTCATATGATAAACACCTTTTTTGGCTGGTACTTTTGCCTTTTTTTTTCCAAACTGGGGGCGTGCCAACAGCCACCTACTGTAGGTAATACACTGAATATGAATTAGTATCTCATACAATCAAGAAAAAATCCAAACTAACATGATGCTTTTATTTGTGTATGGATTATCCAATATTCCTGTGCAGGATAAAAGGCAAGCAAACCATTATTCCTTCTGGTTCTGGCACCTTTATGAGTTGTAGTAAATTCAGATGAGCTCAATATTCCACTTAACACAGCACTTACACATTCAAGCAAGCTAAAGACTGTGTTCATTGCCAAGGGGTCTCTAAATTGCCACATTAAGCAAGCTCTTTAAAGGAATCTAAAGCAATTGTATATTAAAAATATAGTTGTCAATTTGCTTTAATTTGGGCAATAATGTGGGCCAAGAACATGAGCTCTATGTCCATATTATAACTGAAACAGATCAAACAGCTGTTATTAACACATAATGGTCACTTTTAAGCTTCACTGGTTGCAGCTTCACAAGTGTGGATATTTGCTTGTGTTTTGCGACAGTAGACTAAATATAATTTGGTTGGTGTTGGCCAGACAAATGAAAGTTCAGAAAGTCAACTTGAATTTGGGGAAAATTCCCATCTGATTAATGTTAATTGGTAGCCTGGGTGCAGCCGAACTGTAGCCCCGCCTACAACATTTTTCTGCGGGCAGTTTCGGTCTGGCACTGCTCCGTTGAGGAGCTTCTATGCGATGTATCAAAAAAACATGACCAATGAAATTGTCAGGGCGGGCTTTACACGCTGATGGACAGATGAGCGACAGTCACGTGACTAAAGAGCGCTTGGGTTTGTGTACAACGAACACGGCTGGAGAGGAGAGGAGTTTGATTTGTCAGCTGGCCCCGATGGTCGCGAAGAAGTTGGGACACAAGCGGACACAAGGGAAACCCGGCGCTCATTGTGGTTTAACTTTTGGTCGCACTTATGGAAGACCAGGTGAAGGAGGTGACTGAGACGGGCATCACGCAACTCGGCGTGCGCGAGGAGTTGGACATCAGCCCGGAATCCTGGCTGAACATACGTCACATCTTACGCTGCTCCGATTGGTTGTCGATCTATCCAATAGAGCGAAGAGACATTTTTTTTTTCCTGGTTCGGTTGAAAAACGCCCCATAATCACAGCCCAATGGATCAGTTTCAGACGTCGTCAGGCTAGTTAGTCGGAGCTATGCTTACAAAATCTATAACTCACTTCTTCTGTGGTGACGTAAACAAAGGGTTAACTCACTGGATAACGTCCAGTAGCTCCCACTAAATGGCCACTGTGTTCAGCTGTAACTCATTTTAAGATAGTCTACTTAAAAGAACACTGATAAATTCACCAGTAATACATGTCGACATGACTATACATGACTTCCACCTTTCAGATAAGATGATAGACGACAAACATCGTTTAGCCTGCAGGTTGATTAGTAGAAGCTTTGAGAAATCAAAAGTCTATAACGCCAGATACAGACACATTACCTTAATCTATGCAACCACATGTTGTGTGTGCATTTGTTAGTGCATGTGCATGCATTCCTAGAGCCCAGCCTGTGACATGACATGACTCTGAAACAGGAAATGATAAACATTCAGTATAATCTTCAGGTTCCGTGGCTTTGGTTCAGATCCAGAGCATTGAAAAGCCTGAACTCTTTGAATTCCTTTATAGAATAAACTTGAGTGCTGATGAGCCTGAGGGCATTAACTTTGCACACACAAACACACACACACACAGACGAATAATGCACGTATGACAAAGTATTCCCAGACCCCGAAGCGCCTTAATGGAACAATTAAAGTCATAAAAAGCGGCCGGAGTACAAGAGCATGAAATTGTTCCTCGTTTGAATGTTATCAGAGTCACACAGAGTTCAAATCTGGGAGGAAACAAAACAAGACTTGGCCACTGACTGGGCCGTGCTGCAGCCGTTACTTACTGGCATGCCAAAATCTACATGTATGTTCCTCCGGAGACGTGTTAGTCATGTGAGGTTCACAAACAAATGGTCAAAAACAAAGAGAGGGACTAGTTCTTGTGCCTGGGTCTGTTTCCTGTTTCCACAAGTCAGGAACCAGTGAGGGCACGCTGTGGAGTGGAGCGAGCCAGAAGCCTCTGTTAAATGAGTATACAGTAAGTTTCTGTTGGCCAGAGTCGGTGCAGAATAGATGAGTGTGTGTGTAACCCCCACGGTGATCGCCTCACTCCTCAGCAGTGCTCTTCTTGAGCTCTTACCTCCCTGAGCTCCCAGGCCTCAGCCCTCTACCCCGGCTTAGCATGACGGCTTGTCTCTGAAGCTCTGATGGGTGTGTGGACTTTTGGCCGCTTGGCAGGCCTTTCTGAGCTGACACACACACACACACACACAAATGCACAACACACTGTCCTCAAGCACAACATGCCCTGGAGTTTCTTAACCTCTTCCAAATCTTCATCTTTCCACTCTCTCTTTATCATTGCCCCTTTGGAAACTAGGTCAGTGTCAGTTTATGCCGTTAGCTTTTGCTCCAAGTGTGTGACTTTGTGAGTGAGTGAGTGTGTGTGTGTGTATGTGTGGTTACATGTTCATGTTCAATGCTTATCTGCCACTTGGCTCAAGAACTTCCTTGAAATTGTTTGTTTTCATGCTCTGTGCCGGTGGATTGGAATCGAGTCTGCATTTGTGTGTGTGTGTGTCACGGTGATGATGAGGGGGTGGGGGATTCCAGGATTCTTGCACGAGGCAGCAGGCAGATGTGGGAGACTTGAATCAAAACTTTTCTGTTGGCCAACTTCAAAAGGCAACTTTTCCTCCAGTGTTGGTCCCTTTTTTTTCTCTCGCTCTCCATTCCTCTGCTGTTTCCTCATGCTTTGGCCAGCAGCGCACACTTCTCTCTTGGATTGCAGGCAGAGGCTGAGATCAAAACTTGGATTCCTGCAAACACCAGGAGGGATGATTCAGTGGATCTCTGTCATGCTGGGACTTTCTGTTTGTGGTCCTGGAGAACCTGGGGCGTCTCTAGCAGCTCAGAAAACAAACTCCACTTATTGTTCTTATCACCTTCATACCTCCATAACTTTTCCTGATTTTATGACGATTGGCTGTTAAACTGGTGACGTGTTTCAGAAGCTGCAGAAAATGGCATTACTTAAGCTTTGACGTCCCAGACACCTAAATGGAATAGATTTTCAAATTCTCCACATTTGTGAATGGTGTCAACTGCACTACCTCTCCTAAATCATTAATAAGTGTGTCTGGATTTCCTTTCTTTCTTTTTTTTTTACTGTTCAAAGGAGTTAGTTTGACCCCAAACATACATACTTATAGGATAACAAATAGAGTGAATTATAAGCTTGTTCATGCATAGCCTATATATATATATATATTTCACAATCTGTACTTATGCTTTACATGAGTATTTTCATTTTATGCCCCTTGTGCTTATGCAGATTGGGAATATTAATACTGAATGTAATCAACAAACTAAAGTATATAGGATGAGATATGGTTTTAAAAAGCAGGCTTATTTAAATTTACCAAATGCAACAATAATGTGATGAATATTTACTAAAATAATAATGCAGTAAATTATAATTGACTAAACTACTAAGTAATACAAAATCGATAATCTATCATTATAATGTAATACTGTTATATACATTATAATAAAATGTGGCAGTCTGTATGTTGAGTACTTTTACTTTTGGTACTTTAAGTATATTTTGATCTTTATACTTTTGTACTTTTACTTAAGTAGAATTTTAAATGCAGGAATTTAACTTTAATAAGTGGCATTGCTAATTTCCCTTAAGTAGAATATCTGAGTACTTCTTTCACCACTGCATACAAAGCTTGAAAAATGTTTCTTATTTGGTTTGATTAAAGTGCTTTATGGTCATTTGCATATTTTATCACCTTCCATGAATGTGGAAGCTCACTTTATAGCAAAGGGAATAGTTACCACTGTAAAACCTGTCTACATATTGGATTATCTTTAGGTCAGAAACATGTATTTAAATGAAAAATGTCCATCCTTAGCCTCTCAGTTATCTTGCCATCAACCAGTCAAAGTTTTCACAGTTTTCCGGTGAAATATCCGATTGTCTTTTGAATAGATTGGCACCATTTTTCTTACATTCACGCTCTGATCAGGATGAATTGTCGTAACTCTGGTGATCCTCTGACTTGTCACCTTGCACTATCATCAGGCCAAAATGTCAGTTTTTCCAATACTTTGACCAAATACGTGCAAAACTAGTTATATCCTCAACTGTTCTTGTGTTTCGGGCTAATTAGCAAATGAGGGAGACCCTGTTAAACATGGCCTAAACATCAGTCTGTTAGCATTGCCATTGTGTTATTTTGTTGATGTTAGCATTTAGCTCAAAGCACCTCAAGTGCAGCCTCACAGAGCAGCTAGTGTTGCTGTAGAGTTGTATTTTTACTCATGCATTACTATGACAATGAACGTTTAGGTCTGTATCCTGTTTTTATTCTCATTGCTATCCTTTCCTCTCCTGTATCTCCTCCTTTTCACCTCGTCTTTTTATTTATTTTATTTTATTTTATTATATCTGAATTGATGCCCTAGAAAAAAATTAACCTCAGCAGTACACTGGGAGGCTGTATATTAGTATATTCTCTATGTATCTATTCTCTACATCTGTGCTGAGCTACACATGGTGGCGGCGAACCCCTCGCGGGAAACTCAACAGGGAATGTTTTCCATCCCTAAGATGGTCAGATTTGTGTGGGGGGACACTGACTGTGTAAATCACATGTGGAGGGGAGATAAGTGGGCGGCTAGACCAGCCTGGATGAATGGCTCAGGCGAAAAATACTATCCACTGTGCCCCACAGGGGACAGACCCTGAATAAATCTGTGTGTATTCAAACACAGTATGTGGACAAAATAACACCTTTATAATGCATTACAATCAAATATCACACGCTAAAGCCTTGAAAAGGACTGTGAAGATAAATCAATACCAATGTTTATGACAGTATATGGTAGACTGCTGAAGGCAATATTTATTGCAAACGGGTATTTCTGCAGGGCATTACCTCATGAACAAGCTTGATTAAAGTGACATTTTGGAAATTATGTTTATACATAAATGGATAAAAAAGCAATGAAAGTCCTTTCTAGTTCTGGTGGGAGTCCATGGAGTTGACTGGCAGTCCAATAAGGATCAGAGGCGCTCTGATTGTGAATTAAAATCCTTTATTAAATCATGGGATACTTATTAGACTGCCAGTCAACTCCATGAACTCCCACCAAAACCAAGTAGTACTCCTCTAGCTTTGCCCTCACTAAGCACTCCTTGTTTTTTCATCAGAACTTTTATACAGTGTTTTCTTTTCCTGGGGAAAGTTAGAATAGATGACTGATACCTCTCTCATATTTGGCAAGTCTACAGCCAAGTTAATAGCCGTGCATTAAGGGGTTATGGTGGGTGTAGCAAGGGGCCTGAAAGCCATGCTGCAGCTCATGAGCGCCCCCAACCGCGTCTCCTGAAAATGACCTTACCGTTCAACGTGACTGCAGTCTCAATCACGCTTCGATGGAAACTTATTTTCTCCCAGATTACAGTTGCAGCTACCCAGTTAACTGAGGCCAGTTGTTGATGAGAGATAAGCCAGTGAGCTGGGAATTTAGTTGGAAAAAGACATTGTTTTGCAAATAAATTACATTGCCTCACAGCAAGAGGGTTGCGGGTTCGATCCCGGCCTGCGGCCCTTCTGTGTGGAGTTTTGCATGGAGTTCTCCCCGTGTGTGTGTGGGTTCTCTCCGGGTACTCCGGCTTCCTCCCACAGTCCAAAAACATGCAGCTCAGGTTTAATTGGTGACTCTAAATTGCCCGTAGGTGTGAGTGAGAGTGTGAATGGTTGTCTGTCTCTATGGGTCAGCCCTGTGATAGACTGGCGTCCTGTCCAGGGTGTACCCCGCCTACGCCCAATGCAGCTGGGATCGGCTCCAGCCCCCTTGCGACCCGGGTTCGGATCAGCGGTTACAGAAAATGAATGAATTTGCTTAGTAACAAAATTGCCTGATTCACTTGCACTGAAGTGATTCTTTATGCGCACACACTGCCGGGTGTTTATAACAGCAGATTCAAGTGTTTATGGCTGACATTGAGTACCTGGGATGCGAGGGGCTTTCTAAGTACTTCTCTCCATCCATGGGGGGTGTTCTAATGCAATGTCCTGTTTTCTCAATCAGGAGTGACGCCAGAGGCATCGAAAAAACATCCAGGGTGAGTACAGCAGCTATTAAACTCTGCTCCCAGGACACTTAGAGATGACTCATACTGACAGCCCTGTGGTCCTCCTCTCCTCTTCTTCATAGCTTATTTTCTTAAAAGAGGCATCCTCACCATGAAAGGGACCAATTACGACTTTTTATGACCCGAAAAGTTCTATTCTGTTCTTCTGGGGAAACCATTTTTAAGGGAAATGAGTTCATGCAGCGCCTAGGTACACACGAGGAAAATGATCCATTTGGAGGCGAAAAGGGATTCCTTTGAGTTATTTTGTGGTTATGTTTGATTTTGTGCTGCAGGAGCGGACTGTATAGTATCTGTAGTGTGTGTGCTGGGGAAGGAGGAACATTAGGGATAATAGACAGCCAAGCCTGAACAGTTGATAGAATTCAATCATTTCATTTTTATTGGGACAAAAAACGAATGGAGGTCAAACTCCAGAATCACAAGTAAACCCATTACACACACACACACACACACACATAGTGACTGTGTGTGTGTGTGAGAGAGAGAGAGGAGGGGGTGGGGTGGGGAGACTCATTTCTGCTGCAGCTCATTTTCTTGAAATATTTCACATGAATATTGGCAGCAGTTGTGCTGCAGAAGACAAAAGGAAATGAACCGTGGCTGCTGGAGCCAAAGACAACACACAGTGTGAGAAAGTCTCGCTACAGTTACTGCTCGCAGCACAGTCAGAGACAATCTCAATCTAAGCTATTAAAAAACTGCCTTGGGATACACGAAACACATAAACACAGAAAATAAGTCGGTGGAAGAATATTTGTGATGTCGCCGCAGAAAAATGAGCTTCTGTCGCGGTGAATGTTAAAACAAGAGAAAGTGAATTATAGAACATAGTTTGTGTTATTATTAAACATTAAACTACTGCACTGAAACAGTCAGACGAATGCTATAATACATGTTTATCCACCCTCTGTGTCAGTCTTGCTATTTCAGGCTCTTTCGTTCAGCCATTTCAGGCCAGAGGAGTAAACATTCCCCAAAATGAAACCCACGCTCAGTTACAGTGAAGGGATTAACTGAGAAAAGGATGGGGTGAGACACAGAGGTGGATCAGGGGAGGAGGAGTGGGAGGGAGGGAGGGGGAGGTGGGGGAGGAGGTGTCTTACTGTAAGTGACACCTCCTCTCTGTGTTGAGGAAGAACAGAGGGCAACCCTGCTCTGCCGGGCATCACTTTTCTCCCACACTACATCATGTTGATGAGAACCATGACTGGAAGCTTCACGAGAAACACTCGGCTCTGACATCACTCTGACATCACTGTGCTTGTGTGTCTGTGCTTGAGTACACAACTTTATACTTCTACCCCACTAAGTTTGGAGGTCAATATTGTACTTTTTACTCCACTACAGTTACCTTTTCAGGTCAAGATTTAACATAAAAAACATGATAGATGTAAAGTGATTAGACATTTTTAAGTTAAACCTCAGCATAAACAGTATTTTAAGTAGTTAAAATGAGTCCTATATCTTTACTTTATTAAAACACTGCTTACATAAATGCATCATTAATCATAATTAATATAAATATATATTCAGATGATGTATAATAATGCAATCAGGGCCATTCTGCACAACGAGTACTTTTACTTTTGATACTTTTACATTTTGATGCTCGTACTTTTGTACTTTTACTTATTTTGAATGCAGGACTTTTACTTACTGCTGTCAGGTATTGATAATGTGGTGATGTAGTAAAAAGATATGATATGGATGAGGAGAATAAGAGGTTTAGAATAATAAATACCTCAAAACTGTATTAAAGGAATAGTTCAACGTAAACAACAGAGTTAGATGAGAATACTTATACCATTCTCATGAATGGAAGTGTCACTGAATTGCATTAAATTTCAGGGCTTCTGTGTTATTTTGACCACTTCCTGTAGCTGCACACATACATACATTCATATTTCTTCATATTTAGCATACAGACATGTGAAGGGCGTATTTCCTGACATCAAACTGTGGAACTATTCCTTTAAGTGCAGCACCACAAGTGCTAAGTTACTTTCCACAGCTGAGTGAAGGTCACCGTGTCAAAGCCAGTGAGCTGTCTCTGCCTCCCAAAACCACTTTACTCTGTTCACCCTCATCTCAGCTCCTCACGCCCAGGTCACGCTTATGTTTCAGAGAGAGAGAGAGAGCCGAGGCTCCAGGACGACCAGGGAGAGGCTGTCTTACTGTCAAAACAATCCAATCAACAGTGGCCACTTCTGCCCTCTGCCTCTCCCCCAGACTCTCTCATTCCTCCACTCAAGACCTGCTGTCCTCTCCTCGGGACCTTTGTCTCCTCTGCCAACTCATACATACCATTTACAGTAATGGATGTTCTTATCTTACAATAAGTCCGATAATAATATAAGTCTCAGTTCTGATAAGCATTCTTATATCGCCAAACTATTATTATATTACTTTCCATTATTATGGAGCACAGGGATGTGGGGCCAATACTCCCGAATACTATTTAAGTGACAAGATAATGAAATGTAAGTGAGCAAAGAAGAGGAAATGTAATTTCTCAGTTCTGAGTCAGCGAGCTATAACTGAGGAGCAGAGAGAGGAAACACGAGAAGGTGATCTGTGACTGGGGCTATTAATTAGTCAGATCCGCTGTGGTCACACACATGAGTCAGTCAGAAAACTGAAAGATTGTCCAACAGCTCTGTTAATGAGTTCCTGTCTTGTCTTGCTATCTTACAGGATACATGATGCAGGA
This sequence comes from Serranus cabrilla, assembly GCA_903364295.1. Lineage (NCBI taxonomy): Eukaryota > Metazoa > Chordata > Actinopteri > Perciformes > Serranidae > Serranus > Serranus cabrilla. Next base: position 684,811 of record CAFUXE010003075.1, read on the forward strand.
GTCGTTGTCAGCTGCTGATAGAAAATGATGGAAGGTCGAGGCGATCGCCTGTGACAGAGTGACGCCTCCAAATAAATAAATCCACAGCCGAGAATCGTAAATGAATCTTGTTTGACGTAAATGTATAGTTTGTGTTTGAGCTCCTTTGTAATATGGATTCATGAGTAACAGATGATGGCATGTGATTTATGAGACGATGGGCCCCTGGATGTAGACGTATACTTCAGGATGTGGACTTTTTACTGTAACATCTCTTTTTAGTCGTCATGTGTCTTTATGTGGTTTTCTGTCTCTTTGTAGTTGTTTTGTGTCTCTTTGCGGCCACTTTGTCTGTTTGTAGTGGTTTTGCTCTCTTTTGTAGCCATTTTGGTCTGTTTTGTTTGTCTTTGTTTATTTGTTTTTATGTTTGTTTGTGGTCATTTTGTATCTTTCTGGGGTCAGCATGTGTTTTGCTTTGAGTAACATTTTGCAGGTGAAAGCAAGTGGGGCTCTCCGCCATTTTTCAGGATTGGAGTGTAACTGGTACATTTGTGTAAATACTGTATTTAGGAACAATTTTAAGGTGCAATTTTCTGCTACTAATAGTACAGTTCAGAGCAGTACACAAGCAGTATATAAAGTAATTCAAATTAGACATGGCTGAAAAAGCTGGCAAATCAAAATGATGTTCACTAATCATAATCAAATTATATAGTGCAGAGACTATTTGGAATATTTTGCATTATGAGTACTTTTACTTTTGGTACTTTAAGTATTTTGAGAGTTTGGTACTTTTACTTCAGTAGAAATGTGAATGCAACTGTAACTGCATTTCTGTATTTAAACTGTGAGCACATTGTGAGCGCTTATTAGTAAAGTACTGTGTCGTCAGCATATAAAATATGTGATATTTAAATAGATGTGAGGAGGCCCTGGGGAAGACCCAGGACACGCTGGAGGGATTACACCTCTCTGGGAACACCTTGGGGTGCCCCAGGAGGAACTGGACTTTGGGGAGCAGGATGTCTGGAATGCTTTGCTGAGCTTGCTGCCCGTGCGACCCGGCCGCGGATAAGCGGATGAAGATGGATGGATGGATGTGAGGTCATAAATATGCAAAAAAAGAAAGTAACATATGGAATCAGATTAAAATTTTCATTGTTTCCTCCATTATGCAGCTGGCAGAGAGATGACTTGATGCAGCAATGACCAGGAAAGCCAGCAGGAAAAAAAGCCTGGACCATGACATGGAGGTATGGACACAGATTTCTTGAAAAGTTGAACATGAAAACATTCCAAATGCATAAAAAGCATCATGGACAGCCGGGAAAGGGAGTTTACGAAGGGAGTAAAATGGTGAAACTGAAGATGTGGCGGCCTCCTTTATTTTGGTGGAGTGGTTGGGGGTTTACAGGGCATGTTTCAGAGGGTTCGTCTGATAGAGAGAGTTGCAGTTACCCAAACAGGACATGAAAAAATAACTAAGCTTTTGTAAAGACACTCTTCAGAACCTCAGGTGGCTGTTTTTAGGAGCGAACCTGCAGGATTACACCGTGGTTGCACTCTGGGTGCTGCCTGACAGTTGGTTGTCTCGAGGCAGACAAAGACTCTTGGCAGTGAGTTCAGGAGTAAACGTGGTCTTGTCAGCAGTGATGGAGAGGCCTTGCAGAGGGCAGGACTTTCCAGGGGAAAAAAAGCAGCGCAGTATTGTTGAGACTAAGTTTGAGGTGGTGGGCAGACTTCCAACTGGAGATGTCAACGAGGCTAGTGGAGATGCGTGCCTCAACCTGAGTGTCAGAGGATGGAAAAGAAAAGTTGTGGAAGTTAATGATATATATATATATATACTATCCTGTGCAGCAGATGAAATACTACATAAGGCGAGACACTAACTCCTTTACAGAAGAGGTGAAGAATGGGCGGAGGGTTGCGGCTCAGAGGAACAGTAATGTAGGTAAAAAAAGAAAGAAGCTAATTCAATGTTTTGTTTCAACTTTACAAAGTTCTGTGGAGATTGTATTTCATGTAACTATTGTCTTGATCAAAACCATCAAATCTAATGTGCAAAATCAACACACAAGCTATGAATGAATGTGGGCTGAGGCTGTGTTTGGACATGTGTGAGTGGAGAATGTGGATAATAATGAAGAGTAGGAAGATGGAAAAGAGCTGATAGTGGAAACTAATGTAGTGGAATATACAAGAGGTTTAAGAGTGATAGCATACTCGAGAGAGGAGCCAGACTGACTCTATATTTGCTGGGCGTGGCTGCAGGCATGAATCAGTGTGTGTGAAAACTATCACTGCACTGGACAAAATTCCTCAAAACATGCAGTGTGTACAGTGTAAATATGTATAGGCCATAATTCCACACTAAATGAAGAGGGGATGAAACTTGTCATATTTTATTCACACTGGAAAAGAATTGGGTTTCGTAAACTAAAGTGTCAAACTCCCGACGTCTGCTTTAAGTTTAATGCAAATAAGCTGCTGTCACTCTCTGGCTACATTTTCTCCTTTTTCTACAGTAAACAACTTTTTTTTGGTAATTATCATTTAAGCAAAAATATTCCTCTTGCTATGACATGATTCAATAATTTTATCACAAGACAACAAAGTAAATAAGTTCTGACACATGATATCCTGCTGCTCATCCCAGATCTTTTTAAGTAAGCAAACATTTTCAGCATTGTAAAAGTTGTAATCATAATGGTTCACAGATGAGAAGCGTTTTAATTCTCAGATTGTGAAGACTTCAATTTTCAGTTGATTATTGTCTTCCAGCAGGATGCAAGTTTCTTGCTTAGTCCTCTTATTTCGTACACAAGAATGATCTTCTGCAGCTTTTTTTCTGTAAAACAAATAAATAAATAAATCTTGAACTCTTTCTCTTATCATTTAAAAGTTCTATTTAAATCAGATTATTATTATAATAACATTTTTCCTGCAGATTTGATGTGCTACTAGAAAGTGAGAAACCAATTTATTATTGAGCTACCAACATTTCTAACTCATCATTATACAATAAAAAAAACGGACTTTTTTTAACACTTGTTTTTCAGTTGTTTTCTCATTTGTTATCAACATAAATAAAGTCATCAGTTAGAACTTATTAACCCCTTTACAACAAATAATGAACAGGTGTATTGGTTTTTAAACAATGCATACACAAATAATATCTCATTGTAGACTATTTATGATTTATGTAACTTTGCCACAGATGTAAGAGTGTTTTGGAAACTTTGCCTTCCTCTTCCAAACTTCTCTGACTTGACTTTAATGTTACTGCAACAGTTAAAATCCCAAGCTACAGGTCCAGAGCTTAACTTGTGCATTTTTGCACTCAAGCTTTTGTATCGCGAGAGCAGGGGCAGGAGAAAAAAAAAACGTTTTGGGGAAAGTTGAGCAGAGCAGGGATGAGGAAAGAGCTGTGCAGTGAGAGAGACACACACAGTGAGTTCTGCCATTCTCATCCTCTGGAATGCATCAGCTCCTCTAACTTATCTGTGCAAAGTCAACACACAACTGGATGCGCACGAGCAGACACCAAAAAGTTACGATGCGCATCTATTTATAGCAGCTCAGCGAAAGACTTTGAGTGACTTTTGTTCTTCTCCGCAGTTTTCTTCTAAACGTTTATTCAGCAATACCTGCAAGTCAGAGTGAAGTCAAGTAGTCCTCTGGCGGGTCTGAGGCGAATCTCCTGTGCGGGAGACAAGGTAAAGTAACGACTCTCTCGTGCGCAATTCTGCATTTAATAATTTTCATGCTTTTGCAACTTTGAGCTGAATGATTTTCTAACTTAATAATGGTGGAAGTGATATCACACAGCCACCTCTGAGAGTGCAGGAGAGTTGTTTTTCTTTTGTGCGCAGCATCTCCTGCACTCTCCTCTGCGTCTTTTCCAAACTTTTTTTTTTTTTTTTTGCATTGTTTTGCAGCTTTGACTCCAAACTGCAGAGGTCGACGAGGTACTGGGGGAAACTAGTTGAGGAGACTTTTATTCTACCGAGCACTGGAGTTGCATGAACTTGAGAGTGGATATGCCGGACAGTAAGTGTAGAGGACGGCTGCTGCAGTTGGCCGTGGCTCTGGTGGCCTTGCTGTCGCTCTGCCCCGAGCTGAGAGACGCTGCAGAGGTGTTGGAGCCCGAGGACAGCGAGCTGGTGACCAAGCAGACCGACTCCAGAGCCAGCAGGGCCAAGAGAAGGGGAGGGTCGGACGTCCTCAGAGGGTAATGTGACTATGATAATCCCTATTGCTCCAATTTGGGAACATTTTGCTTCCACTCTATGTCACTTTTTAATTTAAATGTAAATGATCTTCATGTGTGTGTTAGAACAGGTGTTTGTTCTTAAAACCTGCTGGTCCTTCATGATCATTGAAGGTCAGAAAAACTTTTTTTTTTTAATAAGGGGAACTGAGGATCATGAGTGACATTGTCTGTGATGGGAAGTTTGGAGCAAAGTTTAGTAATTAAATACTGGCAAGAATATCACATTCCTGCTGACTGCAATAATAAATTACATCCAAACAAAGGAGGCCATTGGTCGTGTGTGGCTGTGGCAGACACAGAGGGAGAGAGGGAGAGGGAGAGGGAGAGAGACTAACAGCCTAATCCTCTTTCTGGCCAAAAACACCACACCCCAATTGTGGATAAATCACATCTGCAGCTGTACACAGTGGGTCACTGCTGGAGAGGTTGTGTGTGCATGTGTGTACGTGAAGGGAGAGAGAGAGAAAAAGAAGAAAGAAGAAAAGCAAAGAACGTCTGTCCAGCGATGACAGCAAACAGCTGATGAAGGTCACACAGTAGACAGCTCAATGAGCATTCTCCCCAGGCATTTTTATGTGACATGCTTTAAGTTAATTTATCAGAGCATCTGGGTTCAGAGGCAGGAAGTGCACACTGTGTCACGCTGACTTACCAGTATAAGAATGTTTCAGAGCTCCGACAGGCTTCATTACTCACCTCGTAGATCTGTTTGGAGTTAAACTGTACAGTATATACACTGACCCCTGGGTCGATACATGCCCAGTGGGTGGTTACAGGTTCACATATGTAGACCTGTTGCAGTCCTGTAGGTGGCAGGATGGCCCAGGTGTTCACTTCCATGTCAGCTGGGTTTTTTTTAGTTCTTTTTTTTTTTTTTTTTTTTTTACAGGTGCATCAAATTTCTTAAAACACCTTGCGCAGCATAATATTTTCCTCACCAACTTTATTTTGCATTGAGAAGTGCCAAATGCTGCCTGCCAGGCCGCGCCCCGCAGCAGCCAGAGCACCACAAGTAGCACACAGCATAACACAGTCCAGCGGCTCCCAACCTGACGGCCGAGACCCCCACAGTGGGTCACAGGTTGAATCTAAGGGGTCACTGCTTAATTGAAGGAGTAAATAATACAGTGTATTTTCTCTTTAAACTTTTTGTCTTGTGAAATACTTTATAGTCTGACTTATTCTGGACTTAAAAGGAAGAGACAACCTCTATTTGACAAAGCTACTAATTACTCATGACAATGATGAAGAGCAATAAATGTGATTGCAACGCTATGTGACAATAACTTTGTCATAAAATATCATGGTATACAGTATTACACAGTTCTTCTTCTTATTATTACAATTATCAGTAATATTGACCGTTAAAGGAATGGAAACAGGAGCTATCTTTTGGTTGCAACCATTTTTTAAGTAAGTATGGAGGTATGTGTAAAAAGTCTCCCTTTTGAAAACCAATTCCATAAATAAAGCTATACATCTCCTATTCGAACAAAGGAAAGCAAGAGGAAAAAAAGGACAAATAAAGCAATTATGGCTTCTTGTGTATGGCACAAATTGGCAAGACTGAGGAGGAAAAGAGATGCAAATGTGCAGGTTGCATTTTATCAATAGCATAGATAATCATGTATGATAACCAACAATTTATATACCCGATATACCATGAAACTGGTATATGACTGCAAACTTCTAACGGACATTTTATACTTTTTGGCGGGCTGTGAAAATAGACTTTCAGTAGTTTGGGAGGGGCTGTGTTGAGTGACATGGAGGTGAGCATGTGATGACTTTTGATCCTGTCCTTGAATAATGTGCCATTATTAATGCTTTGTCTCCAGAGGCTGTCAAGGAAATATGTTCAGCAATTGAGGGTCAAAGGACAAATGGTTGTTTGATTATGGTCTGTATGAATAAAAGTGACTTGACTTTGGGAATTGTGTAACATGGGTTATTAACCCTCGGATGCTGCATCTTCCACAGACCAAATGTGTGTGGATCAAGAAACAACGCCTACTGCTGCCCAGGCTGGAAGACTCTGACAGGAGGAAACCAGTGCATTGTCCGTGAGTATGAACTCCATTTTTCCTCTGCCATTGTAGATTCAGATCAGGTACATCTTTCTCTCATCACCATCACCTGCAGTAGTTTTCACAATACGACACCCTGCTGGCACCAGGGATGTGCACCAGTGAATGCCTGTTACATTGCCTGAAAATTTGTACTTGGAAAAAACTGGATTCCCACAGACCAGACTAGAATATTCATGGATTTGCTGCACATAAGCCATTAATTATTCGTCATTCTTGACAGCCAACAGTTTCAGATGTTTGGTCGGTTCAAAGTTTGAACAGCAAAAAACACCTATGGTCATCGAAATCAAAACAAAATTTTCTATCTAAGTATTCTATTGTTGTAATATCAGTAACACTAAAAACTTCAGTGTATGTGCAAAACTTATGTCTAACATTGTCTAATGCAAAATATAAAAACTAGTAGATCCAACAAAATGGCAATTCTCAGTTGGTGTAATGTTGAGTTTTCTAGAAAATACTTTTTATTTGTAAAACATTTGAAAACATTTTTATTTGTATGTAAGCTCCCACACAATTCTATGTTTATATTAAACAAAATAATAATAAAAAAATAATTTCTTGAATTCTGTTATATTCTCTGACTCACCTGTCTCGTCTATACAGGTGTGCAAAAACTTTTTTCATTACCTTATATTTATCCATTTATTGGGACTCATTAAGGGACTTTATTAATTTTTCGTGGCGTTTTTACATTATTATTAATTTTGCTCTATTTCTTCTGGTATCCTGGCAGTGGTTTCTTTTCTCTCTCTCTCTCCCCCCTCTTTCTGTCTCTCTCTCTCTCTCTGTCTCTGTCTCTGTCTCTCTCTCTCTCTCTCTCTCGCTCCCCCTCAGTAGACAGGAAGGTCTGAGAGGCTGTAGAGTTGTGTGATTGCAGTCTGGCTGCTTGGCTGGCCGGATGCCTGTCGCGGCTCTAATGACATTGTTTAGCAGTGGGGTTCATTGAGTAGGGGTCAGTGGCTGGACTCTACCTGATGGGAGCTGGGGGCAGGGGACCATGCCAACAACAGTCTGTGGGAAAAAGAACAAACTGAGCAAAAAACAGCAAGCGCCAACTGAAAACACACACTGGTACACTTTTATGGCAGCAAAACTCAAAGAAGAAAATAGCTTGACGCTTTTGCCAAGTGGGCTTCTGTAACTGTAACCATGATGAAGGTTAAAAGGAAGATTTGGCCTGATTTGAACTGTGGTCTGTTTGATTCTTGAAATATTATACATGAGAGTTTAGTATGAGGTTTAGCTCACGGCCTCAAGTTGCACCAAATGAAATTTAAACCTGTAACTCAAAACCGGCAGTGGACAGGCTGACAAGCAACAGATACATAACATGAATTTTCTCTCACGCACAATCAAGACAAATCCTGGCACCATAAAGAGAGCATTGGACTGTTATTTTATCCTGCACCTGACAATGGACGTTTTTATGTTGTTTTGATGGAGTATCATGTTCCTCTTTGCAGCGATCTGCCGGAGTTCATGTGGAGATGGTTTCTGCTCCAGACCCAACATGTGCACCTGCCCCAACGGCCAGATTGCCCCATCCTGTGGATCCAAGTCAGGTCGTTAAACAGCACCTCCCCTTACCCAAAGAGTGAACTCCTTTGAAGCTCCTCATCCTCAGCTTGCTGGGATTTGTGATAAAATGTGGTGTGCATAGATGCATTAACTGGTATTTGGCCTATAGATAAACACAGTAATGGTATGATTTATGTAAATAGGAGCGTATGTCAAAACTAAGTGTTTTTTTGGAAAGCTTGGCCTAGACCACACCCCTGTCTTTGCATTTTTTTAATAAAGTATCTGTAATCTGAAGAAAAACATTTCACCATGCAGTAACAATAATTACACGCCGTGACAGATGATAGATGACAGAAAACATGCAGTCATGTCTATCTTTTCCTCTGGAGGATAAACATGAAAGAGACTGTAATTGGCTCAGATTTTTTATGTTCAGACCACACTACCATTTCCATCTTTTTTCTAAAAATGTTCTTTTACTCATCATGAGTAATAAGCACTAACTAGCATAGTAAAAAACGCCAAACCTCCTGCAAACATCCCTTGAAACTGCGTCAAGCAATTGATATATGTTGCAATCACGTTCTTGCAAATAGCGGTCAATCTCATGGGTTGTTGTTGTGTGTGTGTGTGTGTGAGTCGTTTGGGTGTGTGTGTGCTTTGGACGACATCCACAGTCAACATCTCCTCCATGTTGCTCTTCTTGCAGCTCACAGCGCTTCAGTCCAATGCGCTCATCTGTTTGCACACCATAAATTTCTAGGAAATTATATGAGCGCGACTTTAAGTTCAGGGTGCATCTGTTTATGTTGTAAATCTAATCTGCAGCGTGTGTTTGTGTACTGTGAATTTAACTCCCCACATTGCTGTCTGTGTGTATGTGTTGTTGTGCCCACAGTCCAGCACTGTAATATTCGGTGTATGAACGGAGGAACATGTGCTGAGGACAACTGCCAGTGTCAGAAAGGCTACGTGGGAAACCACTGTGGTCAACGTAAGGATCCTCCTGTTGTGACACACTTACATGACATATTAGCATGTTTAAACATAATTTGTTTGATTTAAGAGAAAGATATATATCCTTCTTCTCCCAATATTTTTCCTTTTTAATGTAACTTCTGGTTTTGTGTTGTTTTGTCGGCCCCTGTGGACAGACGCGGTAGTGTTTCCATGAGCAGCTCCGCCTCCTGTTGCCTCCTCTCACACTCACAGCGATGTATTCTCGACAAGTCTCAATCACTCCGGTTTTATATATTAATTAGTGGGTTTTGGTTTTTGTGTTAGCTAATTACAATTGTGTTATGTTCAGTAACTTTTGGACCGCAGCTTCAGCACCATTATTTAACAACTTAAACATTGTGGCTCAAACACAACAGATGGCAGGAGCAGAGCTTGTACAATGTGATAATCTCAGAGCCTTATTAACATATGCACAGAAGAGTGTTGTTTTCATGAATGTAGAAAGTTCATAAATGTTTACTACAGTCATTCTGCTGCACTCTGTTGCTAAGAAACAAAAAGTTGAAGAGTCAGCTTATTTGGAAGAGAAACAAACTTAAAAATTCATAATCAAACTCTTTTGAACTCCTAGTACAACTTACTGGTTCCTTTTTGCACACTTGAGCTTGTTTATCTGGTAGTGAAGCGTGATTGCCAGCGTTTACCTCCAAATAAAGTGGTTTCCAAAATGTGCCTCAGTTTGTCTGAGGCTGGTCTGATTAATGGTTGCTCTGTGTGTCACCCCATCTGACTTCTTTCAAGCGACGTCATCGTGTTCCCAGATCTCTGCAATTAATTTAGCAACTGTAATGTAACCGTAACCAATAGAAATTAAACTAAACTACAAACACGAAACCCATAAACCAGAAATATTTTCTCTGTAAGTCACAGTCGTGTCTTCATGTTGGTGTTGCGTCATTGTTTGTTTTGTTTTCTCTTTTCTTCTCCAGCGGTTTGTGAAAATGGCTGTCTTAACGGAGGAAGGTGTGTGGCTCCCAACAGATGTGTGTGTACCTACGGCTTCACCGGGGCTCAGTGTGAGAGAGGTAAAGAGCGCCACATCTCATCTTACATCACTCTGTCTCTCTGCTCCACATTCACTTCTCACAAGTGGTTTTTAAAGCCACACGTGCTGCTTTCAAAAAAACAAAAAAACGTGACTCCACGCTGAATGGCGGTTGTTTTCTGTGACTGAAGACAATTCCTGCTTAGTCATGCCACCGGCTCCAGGAATGTGGTTTGTTGTGGAACATTTGCATGTCAAGCTCAGAAATGACCATTATTTTCCACATCTGCTCTCAAACAACGCTCTGGGGAATGTGATGTCTTTCTAAATGTGCGCTGTTTGTTAACTGAAGACCTCCCAACCTCCTGTGGTTGCTCTCTGGCACATGTGAGCAAAGGCTCCAAAGTATACAAGCACACGCAAACCGACGGCACCCTGAGCTGTGTTTGTGGCGTGCTTGGTGTATGTGCTGGGGGTTTGTGATGGTGATGACCTGTGGAGGTCAAATTGGTGGCCTTGTAAAACTAATATTTGGGTTGGCTGCAGAGCTCCTAATTAGTAACGTCCCTTTTAACGAGTCCATGCTTCAGAGGATTTGTCCTTGGGTTTACTTTAGTGTTTTCTTCAACCCTGCAGCTAATGGGACACTATCTGGTTGCCTGGTGGGTTAGCGCCAGGTCTTATCTGCTGAAGCACACTTCTACATGTTGTGACTTTGGTTTCCAGTATTTCCTGTGGAAGCTTGGCCAAAGGCTCTGTGAGACTGTTGAGGAATTCAAATTAAGTGCACAGTTTCTTCTAGATGTTGATACTTTTCAGTGGGGATTCTCTGAAACGCTCTGCTGTTGTGACTTTAAAACTTTTCCATGTAAGGTGACAATCATGCAGACTGGCCACTCGCTGTCTGCTGCTCTATGAAAGGTTGTTTCTTGTCTGCTGTATTGACATTGACTTTCTATGGGTGAAACAGGCAGACTTTTTGTTGTGTATGTGTGTTTGTGTGTTTCTGGGAACAGCTGCTTGGAAACCGACTTCCATCATCATCTGTCATTAACACAGTTCATTGTGCTGAATCGAGGTGTGTCATTGTTTGTTCATGTTTCCATGAAATCCAGGATTTAGAAAGGCCTGAACTTTCCAGCTTGGTCAATGATTATTATTTAGCAAGAATGTCTGCTTCCAGCTACCTAAAGGTGAGCTGCTGTTGCTGTTTTGTTTCAATATTAATTCAATATTTTGGGTTTTGGATAGACTAATCGTTATTGGCATATATTTTCTTGGATTTGCGCTGATATCATGTGAACTTGTTGTCTCGAACACGTGAAGCAGAAAATGATACTTGGGTTGATTTTATGGTTTTAGCTTTTTAAAAAAATATAATTTCAGTCTGCACTTGAAGGACACCGAACACACAATACTAATGTTTATTTAACCATTTATTTAATTTTTTTAAGTTTTTTTTATTTATTTTGGCAATGTTGACGTAATACATTGTATGTATAATGTTTGTTTTATTTTGAAAAGTAGAGAACCTTTGCATAGTTGTATCAGTACACAATTCACCTAGAAAAGGTTTATCTTTATTCTACCAGAAAAACAGATCTAAAATCAGTATTGGCCTAAAGAAATCCCATATCGGTTGGCCCCTTAGTTGGACAAACAAACTATTTGAAGATGTCATGTTTGACTCTGGGTGCATCTGATATGGATTATTAATTATTAATTACTGAGATGTCGTTATAATGATATTAGTAGATATTGCTATTGAATTTTATTGGCTTATTAATCATAGCAGTTATCAACAGATTGTTTAATAATGAAAATAATCAGTATTTGTAGCTCTGTAAATCCATCAGCTATTTGGTCCTTCATGTTGCATTTGATTGCACCAGAGGTGGAGAAAGTAGGCCAACGGATACAGTGGTGTTTTGGGATAAGTTACTTTCACTGGAATTTCCTTGGCTATTATCCATTGCCTCCCAAGGGAAAGCCATTGTGCTCTCGCACAAACACAAGCACATGCATAAAGTACATGTGTACACACACTCATGTGCACATGCACGCTGCTTTTAATGCAATTTACAGAACCGTGCCCCATTATGACTTGATCTTATCACATTAGCAAGAGCATGAGGTTTTCCTCAAACATGTGACCTGACCAGGGGAGAAGTAGCTGCACTCAGACCTCAGAGGTTGACTTGGATGTGGAAAGATCCTGGTGCATTCAGGGCTCAACATGAACACATCGCTGCTGCAGGGCTGTGTGACTTTGAGCTGCCAGAGTGACTTGTGATCTGCTGACCAATGGTCCCACCACCAGGCACAGCTGACTGCAGTGAAAAATGCAGCCTGGTACGTCAACGTGTTCTTTGTTGGTTACAAATGTGATTTGGGTCGGAATGTGGGATTGGTGAGATCCAGCCACACGGCTGCTGATCGCACGCAGGGCTCTTTGCTCCGGCTGCGGAGTCGTTTAGCTGCGGAGCAATAAAGTCGAGCTTTCGGTGTGACGCCATCGTGCTCACTTGGGATGGTGGTGAAGGACATGTGAGTTACACAGTCAATAAGTCAGCAGCACAACAGGGAAGTGGGTCAGTCAGCTGAGGGGCTCTCTTGTCTCTTAATGCCTCACTGACTTTCCCCTATCAGCCTCTTGTTCAAGCCCAAAGCAAACCTCAGGAGATAGATAACCAAGTGTGTGTTTGAGTGTGTGCTTGACTCGTTAGTCCTGGGAGGATGGAGAAATCTGCTGACGGGCCAATAGGGAAGGCCCCACCCAGATATAAGACCCCATTACACATGCATGGAAACACACACAGACCTGCATGTGCACAAATGACGCATATGTTAAGGCATGTAAGGATGCTGTGAGCCCCATCTGTGAGGAGGTAGACTGGGGAAGGGTGGATATGGAAAAGGTGGACGGATTTTAGTGTGTGTGTACAAACATTTTGGAGTTAATCCAGGAAACTCTATTGACCCACTTCCTGACGGGCTTCCCTCCTGTTAATGCAGAGGCTGTTGTTGTGCATAAACTCACCGTCATTGAGGAAGCCAACATTTCTATTGTGCTCCAAAAGTAGCTGGACCTCTGCGCGGACATGATATCGCCTTATGATGAGAGACAAAACAAACTCTCTCCGCTCCCATAATTTAAAATACATGTTTACTGAAGCAGCTACCATAATATGCAAACGTGTTTCCAAAAGTAGAGCAGTAAAGCAAAAACAAGGGCAGCATTTTTTCAAGATTCGGTCTGTTTTGAGATCATCTCTGGCTAGACTGCGGATGAGGGGCTGGGACATTGGCGGAGATTCTGTGTGTGTGTGTGTTGAGTGCGTTTGTGTGTGAACACGTGCGATTGCTCCCAGATGTACAGGACATGGGTGGATCCCCCAGCTGTATGCAGTTCATAGAGAGACAGTGAGATGACAGATGAAATGACACCACTTTCACCCTACAGCTGTCCGCCTCTCCCTGTTTACCTCAGCTGGCTGTTTAAGTGCTGCGCCTGTGTGTGCTTTGTTTCATGCTCAGATCTTTGTGTTTTTAGCGTTTGTTCTCCTTCACTAACAGCTGTAATGAGCAGGTATTATGTCAGATGGATTATGCGTGGCAGCCCGACAGTAATAACACATAAACCTTAATCTAATGAAAAGAGAGCATAGTCTTTGCATAGTCTGCTGTATTCAGCTTATATGGGCGCCATGTAAAAACTTTCCATTGCTTCTGTAATTGCTTTTTCCTATGTATGGCGTATTCCTTTGTTGTTGTAGGTAAGGCACATAATGTGGGCTTTAAGTAGACAGAGAAGATGCCTGGCAACTGTTTGGGTTTGTTGTCTCGAAGCTGAATGTCGTTGAAAGTGGTGGAAGAAGTATTCAGATCAGAAGTAAATGTACTGAGGAACTTACCAGAAACTCTTTGAAATAGAACCTGCTTATTTTGCGGATTGGCCCCTGGTGTGTAATAAATTACCGTTACATTGGCATTTAAAGGAACAGTTTGACATTTTGGGAATATAATCATTGGCTTTCCTGCCTCGAGATAAAAAGAATGACATCACTCTGCTGATAGAATGATATTACTCATGATAACATGCTTCACTGCAGGAATTAAATGTTTTCAGCCTGGTACGAAAACAAATTCCCCCTTCATGATAACTGTGAGGGTGGTGAATTTTCTTATAACTCACCCATTTAATTCATATTAGGGCTTCAAGTGATGTCTAATTAGGGGTGTGGCTGCTTTGAGTGACAGGCGGGTGCTGTCACAGTTGGCTCGTTGCTGTGTTCAGCCGGCCTCAGCTCACTCCTGCTCCAACTCTTTACCCATTTTTTTGGCCAACAACTTTGAGCTTGACTTGGTTCTTCTGAAACCTAAAGGTGACATCACAGAGACTACGTCCATCTTTTCACACAGTCCATGGGTAAAAACAAAAATATCCCCAAAATACAAGGTGTGATGTCATGTTTTCCTTTGACACTTGAGTTTTCTGTGCTGGCATTATGTTGGCGTACTGTGACATAACTCCCCGTTCCCCTCATCATATCCCTCAAGTACGAGTGGATAAATGAAATGTATATTTTAGATAGTTATGCTACAATGCATCATAAAATCTGAGCTTGTGTTTAGCATGTAACTCAATCCCCAAAGAAGCAGTTACTGACTTTCTCGTAGCTCTGAAATTAATGTATCGGATTAAGAAGTATAATATTTTCTTCTGAAAGTTTTGATGTTTCCCAAAATGGAAACCCTCCAGTAAAGTACAAGTACCTCAAACTGTGCTTGAGTAAATGTACTTAGTTACTTTCCTCCGCTGGGTGGATGGAGAAGTAGACGAAGAATCAAAAGCATTTGGTCTCCAGTAGAGCCTGAGCAGGAGGGATTGCGAAGGAGAAGGAGAGATGACCCAGTTCTGTTTCACACAGCGCCGGTGCCAGAAGCAGAGAGACCGTGGAGGCTGTGGTGCACGTGACGGGTCTGGGCTGGGCCCCGGTCCACACGGGAAACGCACAATGTCTCGTTTGTTTTAAACGACTGCGCTGTTGGAACCGGTCTCCCTCTTTCCTCTCGCTGTCTGTTGTCTGCCGTGAAATGTGGAAATGATTTTTGCTTTTGGACCTCGGCCAGATTCTTTTGGGAGGGATGAGTTTTTCCCTCTCTCTTTCTCTCCATCCCTATCTCCGTTTCGCCATCGTTCAATCCTTCACCTGATAAGATTCTGTGATTTTGTGAAATCCGTGGGGAGTTTGAAACTAAGGAGTGGTGTGTTTGGAGAGAGGATGAAGTGAGGGGAAAGATGCATGCGAGCATTGGGTTCAAGGGAATGAGGATTAAACCAATTTGAAGGGGAGGAGAGGTGGCGAATCCCAACGGAGGGACTTTCTTCACACTCTTGAGCTCATATATGTTATAAGCAATTCAGTTTTAATTCCAAGCTGCTGTTGCTGGTGTGGAAATCACCTACTGTGCTCCACAGACACGCCCTGCCAGTCAGCCTCTCAGAGATGACCTATTCCCCAGATTGTGTATTTCTTGAAAAATGATAAAAAGCAGCAAACTACATGGTGAATGTGTATGCTGCTGTAAAAACACAGTTCAGGTAACTAAAGAACTGATGATCATATAATATGTGCACCAGACTGCTTTTTCATTGTCTGTGTGTCTTTGCTTATTCTAGCTTGTGTCTGTTACTCTCCACAGCCGCCCACACAACTTTAAAAGATTTTCCAGACCCTTTTCACTATCTGTGCTTTTCTCTTACGCACACATACACACACACACACACACACACACACACATGCACGATGCACCTGAGAGCCAGACCGATTAAAATGCCAGGCACAGACAATGCATTCTTTATGGAGTGTGTTAGTGTCCGCTCTGCAGCACTTTCATCACATATAATGTAAGTGAGTTGTAGATGTCATGCAAAATTGCATTCAGTTTAAGCGTTTCTGTTCGCGTTTGCCAGACAGTTATTCACTCACAGAAACAGTTCAGGTTCATGGTTTTACAGCACTAGCTTTGGCTTTCTTTATCACAGTTTTGGTTGAAATGTTTTACAAATGAACGGTTTTACATTTTTTTTTTTTTTTTTACATCTAACAGCCAATATAGTCACATTTCTCTCTCTGTCTGGCTAGTTTTCAAACTTTTCTGTATTGCAGTGCGTTTGTACTGGATATAAAGATAGAAAGCTAAGTTTCCACTGAAAACAAACTCCTTCTTTTCCTCTGCAGACTATCGCACTGGGCCGTGCTTTGCCTCGGTGCATAACCAGATGTGTCAAGGCCAGCTCACAGGCATTGTGTGCACAAAGACTTTGTGCTGCGCCACAGTGGGACGGGCGTGGGGTCACCCCTGTGAGATGTGCCCAGCCCAGCCTCACCCCTGCCGAAGAGGGTTCATACCAAACCACCGCACCGGGGCGTGCCAAGGTAAAGTCTGTTCCTCAGCGTCTCTGTATCTTTTTCTGTTTTTGTCTGTTTTCTTTCTCTCTGTCACCCTCCCTCCCCTCTGCTTCTTCCAGTGCTGCTTCTGTCCTCTTTAACTCATTCTCCCTCCTCGTCTCCCTTCACCTCTCTCCCTCTGTCGTCCCCTCAACTTTACCCATCATCCCCTCTCCAGAGGATTAGTTCTAATTGGGTTAAATTGGGGTGGGTGGCAGTGCCTCCCACATGTGTATGGAATGCCCGCAGACACCCGCTGCGGCGCGACTGTCAGAGTCAGTAACACGGGTCAGTGGTGGTGCCACGTGGGAGAGCTCATTTCTGGTAAGACGGCCCTCTGCCTGTCTGCTCCAGACCCAACAACATCAGAACCTCTGCAGGGGAGGCGGACCTGAGCCAGGACCCAGAGGAACACGGAGTGCTCTGAGACTGCATCAGGTCACAGCCTCCTGGAGGTTTTCAGCCTAAGACTTACATTTTAGTCCGTCAAATTCATTAAGAGAATTTCATTTAATGATCAATGCAAGTCACAGATTTCAAGTTTGTTTCCCCAAGTTTGTTGGATGGATAGATTAACGGCTCAGACCTTCTGTTAGACTGTAGACTTGTCCTTCCTGTATTTCTACCTCTTCTTTGGTTGACTTGGCTTCAATTTCTGTTACTCCTGCAGGAGACATTCCTCTCCCTCGTTCACTTTTCCCTTGTTACTCTGTTGATCGAAGGAATTCAAATCCATGCACATCCAGGCGTGTGCAGATTGGTGTGTTAATGTGTGTGTCTGTAGAGTTTATTTTACCACCTCTGCGTCATTTTTCTTGCTTTGTACATTAAAGGAATCCATTTGCCCGTGTGTGTGTGTGTGTGTTTGGATGTGCATTAATTGTATGCTTTGTACGTACAGACGTGGATGAGTGCCAGGCCATCCCTGGCATCTGTCAAGGAGGAAACTGTATCAACACAGTGGGATCTTTTGAATGCAGATGTCCCGCTGGGCACAAGTTCAACGAGGTCTCACAGAAATGTGAAGGTACGAATCAAGCCGGTGGCCATCTCATAAAAACTGAAATGTTTAATGTTGGTTTGAATGACAGAGTAGGCTAAAATTATTTAAAAAGTTCCTAATTAACAATGTGAAAGTAGAGTTGAAAGCCACATCCGTCTAGTTGCGGTAAACTTCACCTCAGTCGCGGCATTTTGATTATTACTTTGTGGGGAAAGACCACACATAAGCCACCTTACCCTTCCCTTGAAATTCATTTAATTAAACCAAAGCAGCACTCAGCTTTCTCTCAGTAATCCTGTTTAACACTTAATTGTGAGGCTTGAAAGAAGCTATTTTCCCCCTCTACATGTGTCAAAGCGAGACTTTGTAACTTTTGAAAGAAGTAAGCACCTTTTCCTTCTTTCTCTACAAATGAAAAGTTGAATTCATGAGCAATAAAATGCACCATTGCTTACTCCAATACACTCAGGGGGTTTGCTGCTACAGTCTCACTTGGCTCGTGAAAACTTATAGTGGCTACTGTTAGCTAGGGTTCGCTTCTCTCTGCTTTTAAGGGTACCAGTGGAATAATGTCTGTACGAAGTACCAAATTATTTTGTGACAAATTTTGGCACCAGAGAAAGTAAATTATAAGTTTATAGAGAAAGAGAGAGCTAACGAGACTATGTCACCTTAGTTAATTTAAATATTGCTGAATAATGCACATAATGACCTATGGCCTTTGCACATGTGCTACTCTTGCAGTAATTTTGCACTGTAGCTTAATGCTAACTAGTAGTCCTGACTTTAGTATAACTGTCACTAATATAGAGTGGCTGCTGTTCAGCAAAACTTAAATAATCTTTTAAGCAGCTTCTCAGTTGAGTCTGTCAATGCACAACATGAATCAAGAGACTGTCAGTTGATTTTATGCCCACTTGCAGTTTTTAAGTGACAGTTTTCTCCCCGCTGCAGATCCTAATTATCAAACTCAGACAGGCTTACTGAATTATTAGATCACAGTCTTTTCCTAATTTAAAATTGTGGCCACTGAGAGACTCGTAATATATTCGACTGTTTTTGGCTGAATAAGATCTTATAAGTGAAATCTTTCTCTCTGCATCACTTCCCTTCTTCCGCACATAAAGACCCACAGTCAGCCTGTGAAAAATATTGGCTCATTAAGAGATGAATATGACAATTTCCAGACCAAGTTTAACTCCAGTGAAACAGACTGAGCAGGCTTTTGTGGCACTCATTTGCAGAATAAAATATGTGCTATTTTATGCCCAGAAATAATTGCCGGAAAACTTCTGGACTGTGTAAAAGACATTTCAAACGGGTGTAAGTTTCAGTGTGTTCCTCAGCAGACTTTGTGCAATGGTGCTAACAGAGGAGCAGCTACAGAGGCCCCTGGATTTAATATCCTGTGACAATGTCTTATTTCCATTGTCACTGCCAACATGTGCTCGAGCCACTATTGAAGACATTCACATTTCAAGTTCAGTTTAATGGCTTTCATCGACTGTCATTATGATTACTGCGCAGTTTTTTAGCAAACAGGATGCAATCTAGAAAGTTTTGAGAAATACTTAACAGTTTGTCATTCTCTCCTCTCCTCTCCTCTCCTCTCCTCTCCTCTCTTGTAGATCTGGACGAGTGTGCAAACATTCCTGGTCTCTGCGGTGTAGGTGAATGCTCTAATACTGTTGGCAGCTACATCTGCAAGTGTCCCCCGGGCTATTACACCTCTCTGGACGGATCCAGGTGTATAGGTGAGCCATCTGTCCCAACTCTCCAAAGAATAATCAACTGCATTGCTTTGCTTTGGTTCATTGTTACCAGGATCGATGAAATATGAGACAAAGCAGTTGAGCAAAAAAAAAAAAAAGGTCCCGCCTCCTTCTCTTTCCCTTTTCCACCCTATTTTGGTTCTTCTCCCTTTATGCCTGGCACTGAGCGCAGAAAGAACTGAAACCTGTCCAATGTTCCAGCTGGTAGAATTTAGGTCAGTAGTCACTTGTTTCTAGTTCCACAACAATGAGCTATATTCTCTTTAAACTGAGGAGGAGACGCGATGAGAGAAGTGAACTCCTCTCGTGCTCGGGGACTTTGTTTTTTGACATCACAGTTGGAAGAAGTGAAGTGTGTGTGTGTCTGTAAGTCTGTGCATGCTGGGAGGTTCATACACACACATACACAGTCACCAGAAAGCCTGCTAAGCTCACAAGTTCAGCTCAGTTTGACCCAAAACAGACCAGGGAGGAATTTGGGTCAGTATAGTCCATTAGATGTACACGCACAAACTCAAGTGTATACACACATGCGCTCACACACAAACATATGCAAACTCGCGTTACCCCCCGAGGAGAGGATGTTTGTGAGGAAGGAATGTCTGAGTCTTTTGCTCCAGAAAACTGTTGCGCCAAACATTTTAGTCTGTTTCCCATGCATCAACGTCTACTCCGGCCCCTGAAGGGCCCGACTGTTTCTTTTCCAACCAACTCTACGCTTGCATGACATCTTGTCGAACTTAACCAAGCAATCAGCAGTGAAGCCTGTCAGTTTCTACATGTGACCACGCTGGATGGGTTGGGTGTGAAACAAGACATGATATATTTATGTTAATACGGAACCTGAGTGTTAGTCATGCTGGTGCACAGTGCCAGAAACGGCAGGATGTAGGAAAGGTTCTCATAAATAGGAAGTGATGACTATTGGAAGTGGCTCCCATCGTTCAAATGATGGAAAATATGAGGCAACGATGACCGCTTTCTGATTGTTCTCCTGCCAGTTTGCTGAACATGCAGACAGCACATGCCATATTCCATAAAGCACACTTAGTTTAACTTCACGCTGTGTTGTTTCCCACAGATGCTCGTGGTGGGTACTGCTACGCTAGCGTGCTGAACGGGCGCTGCGCCAACCAAAACTCCCAGCTGTTGACCAAAATGCAGTGCTGCTGTGATAGTGGACGCTGCTGGTCTGACGGGTCGACCCCTGAGATGTGCCCCATTCGTGGAACAGGTGGGGTCACTCACCATCACGCGGCTTTAAATTTCTTTTTCTCATCTATGTGTCTCAACACAGAGCTAACCTCCTGTTGTTTTTCACATGTTCTCATCTTAGAAGAGTACCGGAAACTGTGCATCCAGATACCTGATGGTAACGGAGGAGGAGTGGTACCTGGTCGTGTCCCTGGGAGTCCCGACCTGCCCGGCATCTACCCAATTCCATATCCCGGTCCTGGGCAGGGACCTGGAGTGATCCCTGGTCAAACTCCCTTACCAGGCCCTGGACAGGGTCCTGGACCTCATCCAGGACAAATTCCAATCCAAATCCCAGGCCCAGGACAAGTCCCACAATATCCATATCCAGGACAGCTTCCTCTACAGCCTCCACCAGGTACGATCCTGCTTTCTGCTTTTGCTTGGTTCTTGGTCATAGCGTGTCTTCAAAGTTGACATTTGCCATTTGAGTTTATAACCCTAACCACTCTTTGGTCTGACTCACTGGATGTGCAATGTGTGACCTCCCACTGGTCTTGTGTTGCCATGTTCAAAATCCCAGTTTTGAGCAATCACAACCCACGCCCTCCAGCTAACAAGCTAAATGCTAACGATGGGAAACTTTGAGTCAAATTGTGCTCTGACGCAGAGCTGCTAGTTTCATCTGGGTATTGCTATGAAAAATATCCTATCTGAAAGAAAACATTCTGGCAGACCAGACTAGAGTTTAATTAAGCAAAAATCTACCACAATAACATTTCCTCCAGAACTAGTTTGCAAGTGAGTTTGGCAGAGTTTGGGCTTCTCTGAAGACATGCAAACAATGCAGCTTTTTTGCATTAATGAGAATGATAGTGAGCCCTGCCAGACATTAGTGTAAATGTAGTGTGTAGACAGGTCTGGCAATGCAAGGCTACATGGTTATGCAATGCCATTTTACTTTTGCAAGCAGTTGAAATGTAATGTTTTCTTTACTACTTTGTTTGTTCAGTTTCCCAAAACAGCAAAAAAGAAACTTTGGAATTTTTCATTGACACATTTAATTTGAATATTTCTGTCAGGTCCCAGTATTATCCAAGCCCAGAATATCACCAACATGTGCCAGGCCTTTCGCAACCTCTGCCTGAACGGCAGATGTATCCCCATTCCAG
This sequence comes from Serranus cabrilla, assembly GCA_903364295.1. Lineage (NCBI taxonomy): Eukaryota > Metazoa > Chordata > Actinopteri > Perciformes > Serranidae > Serranus > Serranus cabrilla. Next base: position 706,281 of record CAFUXE010003075.1, read on the forward strand.
GCATGGTTGGGTATCGCTGTGAGTGCAACATGGGCTACAGGTTGAATGGAAGAGGAGAGTGCTTTGGTAAGTTCCTGACAGAGTGAGGAACATGCTTCTCGAGCATTAAACTGGGGGTTCACGAAGGATAAGAATGTTTATGAGGTTCATATTTGTTCTCTAGATGAAGACGAATGTGAGAGAAGCCCGTGTGCACATGGAGAATGTATGAACACCCCCGGGTCTTACATCTGTCAGTGTCCTGCTGGATTCCAGACGACTGCAACCAGGACAGAGTGCCGAGGTTACACACACACTGACACACACACACACACACACACACACACACACACACACATAGACACACACATAGACACACAAAAGTGAATCTATGTGTTAACTGTACTATCTGTCTGTTTTTGCCAGATCTGGATGAGTGTGTGGCCAACGGTCGTATCTGCAACAACGGCCGCTGTGTGAACACTGTGGGCAGCTTCCACTGTGTCTGCAACGCTGGATTCGAGCTTTCAGCAGATGGCAAAAACTGTCAAGGTCGGTCACGTTCTGACATCTGCATTTATGGAGCTGAGACATTTTTTTTAAAGGGTAGTTTTCTGTAATAACCCCAGGACAGGTAATGTTTATGTTTAATGGAGCGTGGATCTTTCGGAGGTGGTGATTTAATACCAATGCCTGTTGGAGACTTGAGCTGTAATGGACGTCATTTTAAATGATCATGCTGGTGGTTTTGTGAGTTTCAGCCCATTAACTGCAAAATATGTACATTTTATATTACTACCAGCGCTTTTCCAAAACACTTATTCATATTTATGTCTTACCTTGCAGGCATCCGTTTGTTTCCATTCATTTTATTTCGCTATAAAGTCTTCAAATTAGCTTTAGATAGGTGGTCCATCACAGGAAACCTTCTGTTGCCATTAAGGGGCCAGTTTACTCCATAAGAGCTGCTGCAGATGGTCAGATGGCTCTGGCACACCCTTATAAATACCTTCCAGGACAGACTGCATGAACGCTGTGTTCCCCATTTTTAAGTGATATCACGTCTCCTCCCTTTTTATGATGCTGTGTGGCTTCAGGAGCAACAACACGAGTCAACTTTCTTGTCAAATTATATTATCGCCTCATGGGAATTAAAATTTTACCAAGGTATTGTTTTTAAATTTCCACCCATTATTCTGCTAAAGAATGCTTCAAGATCTGGAGTTAAAGAGTTGGCTGCTCAAAAGAAACAGCAACATTTCCCGATTTCCATGTTTGCTAAGAGTTTGTCTTCTGGACTTGATTTTCTGACAGCAAACAAAGCTAGCCAGTGTTATGATTTGCCAGTGAACTATCAATTCTCCAACGTGTCTTTGCATGTCCCATGGAGGGTTTTGAGTATAGTCTCTGTTTGCCAATGCATTGTTCAACAGCAACAATACAATTTTGATTAAAGCAAGTTAAAACAAGTTTTGGGACGAGCTAATTGTGAAGACAGTGTTGTTTATCTCTGGTCAGTGATTAAGTAACGTGCATGAAATGTGTTGTTAATGGTTAATGTGCCTTGAACCATTTGTTTCTGTTCATCCACAGACCAGGACGAGTGTCTTATCAGGAATATGTGCCTCAACGGACTGTGCATCAATGAAGATGGCAGCTTCAAATGCATCTGTAAACCAGGATTCCTGCTTGACACCAGTGGACGCATGTGTGTAGGTGTGTTTGTCAGAAAGAACCGCAGATTATTACAATCACATTTTTTCATTCTAATGTAACTGGCTTCATCACCAGAAGATACGTGGAGTCGATTGTTCTTTTGACCTGTATTTTCAGCTCGCTTGGAAGGTGGCTGCCTCTCTGGCATGTTAGTGGTTCTTAGCTAACAAGCCAAAAATCCCCCTAAAAGCCTTGGAAAACTCCCTCAGCATTCTGGCAGGCCAGCTGGACATGCAGACAGTTGGGGTCCCGCCTGTTTTGAAATTCTAGCAGACAGCCTTCTATAAACTTTTTCAATGCAAAGGGAAGAGAGATTTGGCCTTCTTCCAAATCTCCTGATCGACAAAACATGCCACAGTGAGCACTGGTTTGATTAGGAGACGCATAACAGTTGATATTACATTAGGCACCCCTCCCTCCCACCATACGAACATGGGTAAATGCATGTGCTTCATACAGTAAGCTTTATGTGTACCAGTACCAGGAATTCTATGATTACATTATTACCCATACTCTCTTTTAAACACCCTTTTTTTATAGTCCGTCTTCCTTTTTATTGGTTACTTTGCAGTTTAGGCAGTTGTTTGCAATGCTGGAATAGCAAAGTTTTCTGCAGGATTTTGAATTTGAAACAGACTTCAACCATCTGAAATAATGCACATGCATCTGCATCGTAGAACAGCCAAGAGGAACACTCTCTCTGAAATGACCTTTGATTGGCCGAAGTCTCCCGTTACGGGCTAGATTTTCTAAAAAATGGAGCCAAGAGAAGGTTCTGAACTCTAGTTTTCTCAGTCTTAATCCACTTGAATTACAAGATGCTGAAGGCTTATTATGCATTTTTTACCCAATGAAACCATAAAATTATCAAATGCCCTCCCCAACTTTAATGCAACTTTTAAAATAGGTGCCATAAATCTACAACTTGCCAACAAATGCACTTCAGGAAGTCTTTTGTAGCTGCTCCTCGTGGATTCAGATACAGACGTCTGATCTCAGAGACACTGACCTGGTTAAGTCACTGCAGAATAAATAAATAAGAGGATAGGGTGTGGGTGAAGTGTGCTGATGTATGCAGTCATTAATGAAATGTGTAGTCTAAAGGGGCCCTGGGGCCTCATCATTTCTACCTACAGTCAGCCTGTTCCCCAACACACCCAGACAGAACACACACACAGAAACACACACTCATCCGTGCATGCCATATCATTGTTTACCCTCATTATGATAATTATTGTAATACGCTGATGGGATCAAGGAGAAGGAAAAGAATGTTTTCTTAGCTGAGGTCATAAAACTGAAACTGTGCAGCAGTTCTGGCTGCATTTTTTAATGAATCAAGCACCTGAGGACTTTAATAACTACTGCTTAAGCAGGAAATAAACCAATTTCCTGCTTAAGCCATTAAGTTTGTGAAGAGAAGTTTATGGACAAATTATTTTGCTGTATGTGTTTCTAGACATTGATGAGTGTGAGACTCCAGGCATGTGTATGAACGGCCACTGCGTCAACACGGAGGGATCCTTCCGCTGTGAGTGTATGGCCGGGATGGCAGTGGGCCTGGATGGACGCGTCTGTGTTGGTGAGTAAAGGTTTTATTCCAGGAATGGTTCATGTGTGTTTAGATACCTGGCAACACAAACAACCTCTTCTTGTATCTGGCATGTGTCCCCCTGTTTCAGTCTGACTTCTCACAAAGGTCTCTGTGGCTGCATAGAGAAGTTGAGCTTCATTTTCAGCTTCATTTTGAGTCTGTTTAAGAAGTTCTCTTGGAAATAACTGCTACTTCAGGTGGTTTCCTGCCAACATATATGATTAAAGCAATTACAAGGAACTTTCATTTTGTGTAGATTTAAGCAGCCTCCATGGACAGCAGCAGTAGTGTTTCCCAAAATCACTGCTTCGTCTTGTAAAGTTCTTGACCCAATTTATTTTTAATACTATTTTCATTTTTAAAATCTGTTTGCAGGATGCTTAGTGATCTGTATCTATTTGTGGCTATGTGAGATTTATAACTGTGAGATGAAGATGGTGAAACAAAGTTAACATTGTTTTAGCCACCAGTGCTCCATCACTGTCTCTTTAAGCTTTTGGTTTGTTTGTTTCAGTAAGTTCTTTTTGTTTTCTCTTTGCTGATCCTGCCCCATAATTTTTTTAACTAATGTAAAAAAAGTATTTCTCAGAAGAAAAATCTCCTCCTGCTTCCTTTAACTTGCTAACGTATTATTCACTGCCAGACTTTGCCTGAGAAAATGTAAATGCTGATTTTCAGGGAATTGGCCTAGTAGCAGATGTAAATAAATCTATAGAAGAGTCCATCTTCTGTCTGATGGTCTTGTCTGCTTATGTAGGTCATGTAGAAGCATCAGCACTGAATTGTTTCATAACCAGTTAAAAATTCCCTGCGGTTGCTTTAAGTTTCTGTTGAATTCTCACATTGACGAAGCTTCTGTCAAAATGTTGTTCCCACTTTTCTAAACAACTGAAAGCACAGATTGAACATGTTTTTGAGCATCAATCTCACAACTGTTGAAACATTTTAACCAAAATAACCACAACACAAATATTTTCCAGTCCAGTGAAAATAAGCAAAACCGAATGCAACAAAGCAGAGAAAAATCACGTCGTGATAAACTTTACAGCTCATCCTGTTATCCTGTTGCGAACACATGCTCACTGTTATTAATGATGAGCATGTGTAGATAAATGTTTCCCTGCCTTCTTGTGCTCCAATCCCCTGGACTGGCACTCGGAGAGCCGATCTGTTTATGCCTTTATTTTTCAACATTCCTGTATTCCCGCAAATGACATTGTCTTTGTGTATTGTGTGGGAAGTGTTGAAATGCTGTTGTTCGGCCTGGGTGAGTTTTTCGTCGGGATGATATCAGCGCAGGAGAATGCCCCAAATCCCTGGATATTATGGAGAGAGAACAACCGTTTGTTTTGCCAGTGTTGTTATTTATTGGAGCGATGGACTCTCGCTTCCCTTCCTCTCTCCTTCGCTCTCTTTCCAGACCTCTTTCCTCATCTCTGTTTCTCACACACTCTTGTCTTGTTTTGTCTGAAACAGATACACATATGCGCAGTTCGTGTTATGGTGGCTACAAGCGAGGGCAGTGTGTCCGGCCTTTATTTGGAGCTGTGACCAAGTCGGAGTGCTGCTGTGCCAGCACAGAGTACGCCTACGGAGAGCCCTGCCAACCCTGCCCACCACAGAGCTCTGGTACGGTTATTCACATCACTCCACCCTTTACACATATGGAGCCACCTCCTGCTGCCTCACACACACACACACAAACACACACACCTGTCAATGTCAGGATGACCTGATCTAATGCTTCTCTGACATTCCTGCCTGGATTTCATAAATGACAGAATAGCAGCGATGAAGTCACAGCTGAGATGTTTGACAGAGACGCCCACACATAGGAGACACTGACACACTCCACACACAAACACACACACACACATACACACACACATCATCCAGTCACTTCTCATTAGTCCTGCCAATTAAAGTTTCTATATCAAAAGACGCCAGAGCCACACCACATTAAGGAGATGGTTTTATATACATCTAGGCCAAATGAGAAAGCATGGGAATGGATAATGACATGGTATTAAATGTTCTGCTTTGAGATTTCTTGGATTCTGGCAAATGTGATATTTTTCTCAAAAGCTGTAACTTCTTCTTTTTATCAACCAAACTGTGCTGTTTGTGTGTTTTCGCTGCAGCTGAGTTCCTGGCTCTGTGCCCCAATGGCATTGGTGTAACTGGTGATGCAAGAGGTAATGAATTCAACCTTTTCATGTGTGTTTCATTGATATTATCACTGCAAGAGAGCTGTCCTCCTTTCAGAAAGATGGAACATATTGGCTCTTACGACAGCTAAACAGATACTGCTGAGACACTGGAGGAAAAAGCACAAACGCCTTTATGAAGAATGAAGAACTCTTTAATGAACACGCTTCACCAATACATAATGTAACTAACTTAGTAACTCAGTGTAACTAATGGACTGCTGTACTTAACCTTGTACATGAGTCTATTTCTGATATATCTCCTGTAAAGTGAAGGTCTGTGTTGCCTTGTTTTAACTCTAAATAAAAGGCTTGCAGGACTTAACTTAACTTTACTACTGTGAGGTTCCACATGTTATTCTTTGCCTTCTCAGATATTAACGAGTGCGCCCTCGACCCCGACATCTGCCAGAATGGAGTGTGTGAAAATATGTTGAGGACGTACAAATGCACCTGCAATGAAGGTTTTGAGGTCGACCTGACGGGCAAAAACTGTGTCGGTGCGTTAACGGCTCAAAAAATCCTCTTTGAAAATGAAAGCTCCCACATTGAAAGCCATGAGCAAAGTCATCATGTCTGTGTGTCTGTGTGTGTGTGTGTTTCTCTTTAGACATTGACGAGTGTCTGATGAACAGGCAGCTGTGTGAAAACGGTCTGTGCAGGAACACGCCCGGCAGCTTCACCTGTCAGTGTCCCAAAGGATTCCTCTTTAACCCTTTGTCGGACATCTGCGAGGGTCAGAGACTCACTCATTTTCTTGTGTTGCACATTATGACTTCATTACTTTGTGTCTGCTGACGATCAGTGTGAGAAGAAACAAATCTGTTTGTGTTTGTCTCCCACAGATGTTGACGAGTGTCTGTCCAGCCCGTGTATTAACGGGGACTGTCGGAACAGTCTCGGGTCCTTTGTGTGTTTGTGTTCGGTCGGCAGTTCGCTGGACAACACTAAGCTGGAGTGTATAGGTAAGTGAGCATTTGAATTTGATATAATTACGGAAACAAAACCTGAATTTTCTAAATTTAATTACATACAACTGAATGCCAAGGCAAGGTAAGAAATGTGTAATTTATGTAGCACATTAAATGTTGTGAATATCACAGCAACTAAACAATTCAAAGGGCTTTACTTTAAACATTAAATTACATTTAAATACAATTTAAAAACAATCATTAAGGAGGCAAGGGAATAGCAAAATGAAAACAAGCTGTTGAAAGACATAAGAAATACAAGAATAAAAGTTGAGAGTTGGGTAACTATGAGGTTTGTTCAAACTAACAGAGACTACTAAGAGCACCTGCTGGCTGAAGATGATTAATGATCGCTGTGAGGTGAACATCAACGGAGCCACACTGAAGTCCCACTGCTGCGCCACACTGGGAGAAGCCTGGAACAGCCCGTGTGCTAAATGTGAAAAAGGTGAGATGATCGTTATTTATTACCGTTTTGCACATTTTAGTGAAGCATCTAATTCTGTGTACTGACACTGTGTTATGTGGCCTCCTTCCTTCAGATCCAATCTGCGGTAAAGGCCTCGCTAGAGTCAAAGGAAACCTCTGTGAAGGTAAAGTCGGCTTTTGATGCCACGTTTCATTCAGTGATGAGACAAGCTGGACCTGTTGCTGATGTCGCTCTCTTTTCTCTGCTGACTGTCAGATGTGGATGAGTGTCAGGTGTTCCCAGGAGTTTGTATTAACGGCAAATGCGTCAACACACCGGGGTCCTTTTTCTGCCAGTGCCCTCCAGGAATGACTGTTGATGTCAGCGGCAGGATGTGCATCGGTGGGTACTGGATATGTAGTGGTACTGAAGTCGTCTTACTGTTTTTAAATGTTAACTTTATCATGCATCATATATGTGACTTTCAGACCTGCGTATGGAGCAGTGTTACCTCACCCACGAGGATGAGCGCTGTGGGACGCCCATCTCAGGTAAACAGCGCGTGGATGCCTGCTGCTGCTCAGTGGGTGTGGCCTGGGGCCCTGAATGTGACGAGTGTCCGGAGAAAGGCACTCCAGAGTATACCCAGCTCTGTCCTCGTGGCCCAGGCTTCTCGCATCGGGGTGACTTCATCAACGGCAGGCCCTTCCTCAAAGGTATCTAATGTAAACCTCCACAGACGGTTTAGACCCCATGTGTTGTTTCATAAACACTCCCTCACCTGTTTCTATCCCTCTGCTCTGTACCTTAGATATCAATGAATGCAGGATGATTAACACCCTGTGCTCAAACGGAAGGTGTAGAAACACCATCGGCAGCTTCCGTTGCCGCTGTGATAACGGCTACGCTCTGGACTCTGACGAGAGGAACTGCACAGGTGAGCGGATATGAAACAATCAGCTGACGACGAAGAAATTAACGTCTTTTTAATGCCTGATTTATCTGCCTGATATTATTGTAAAATGAACTTATTTGGACATTTGTCTGCCATTATTCACTTTTTCTGATGTTTTATAGATTAAACTGGGGCTGCAATATAATATAATATAATATAATTTATAATTTTTGTACCCAATTGAGTTCAGTTCATTCAGTAGAATGGTAGAATAAATTATTATGTCTATTTATCTCAAGTGATATTATTATTGCAATGTTTAACAAAGTCGTTGAATATTTTCCCAATATCTTGCAGCCGAAGACTAAACAACAGATTGATAAATTGTAAAATATTTAGTTAATTTAGTGTTCTTAGATAATTTGAAGCTCATGTTGGCAATAATGTAAGAACTGACAAACACGCTGCTGATATTTTGGGCTGGTTACGGTTGCTCGATGTCTCAGCTCCAAGTCTCGCCATTCTTCATCTGTCCCCCTCTCTGAATCCTTCTGCCAACACTAATCACAGTAAAGTGGTGTAAAGCCATTGCATACATTCAGCTCATTCAGTCTAATGGGAGTCTGGCTGCGTTGGACTTGTTGGAGCCGCTCCCTGCAGTCTGGTTAGCTGCATTACTGCTCTGCTGAAATGTGCACACATCATTTTAGGCCTAAATGCCAGTGCCATGGCTTTATTCTGAAATAATTTATAGGCTCTTAGTAAGTAAATGATATCTGGGACCTTTTAACCCCGTGTGAGTGAGATCCCGGCCCAAAGCCTTTGTGTGCAGTGTTTCAAAATGTGGATTAATTTCAAAAGGGATCAGGCTTTGAGCTTTAGACTCTGGAAGAATCTGCCTGAAGAGCTAAGGCTGCTTAAATCATCGCTAAATTCACCTCTTAATCCCATTTTATAGTCTTTCTTTCATGTGGTAACATTCTGTTAAATATTTTGTGCTTTTTTTTGCTTTGTTTGCCTTTATATTTATCTTTCGTAACATAGCTTTATTGCTTCCTGCTGCATCTTTTCAGGGCCTCACTTTTGTGTTAAACCATTTTGTTACGGAGTTGAAAATCTCTGCAAAAACGAAAGTTTTTATCATGTTTCTTTAATTTGTTATTCCGTATATAAATACAGGGATATCTTTTAGTGGTTCCCTGCATGCATGAATGCTGTTTTATAGAGCTGAGCTTTGTAGTGTTCCTGTCCCGCAGACATCGACGAGTGCCGCATCTCTCCGGACCTGTGTGGACAGGGCAGGTGTGTCAACACAGCCGGGGACTTTGAGTGCGAGTGCTTCGAAGGTTATGAGAGCGGCTTCATGATGATGAAAAACTGCATGGGTGAGTGACGAATCCTCACACACCAACGCCTGCAAACACACATCGGATCACATCTGCAGCTTGAGATGATTTGGTGAAGTTACATGCGGAGACAGCTCTCGTTCATATGAAATCATTTAGTCTACGAGGAACCTGATCTCCTTAACAACTCCCTCACACACTCTGTTAAAGTATCTGAGAGCAGAGAGGTTTGCCAACGTATAAAGGTCTCCATAGGGAATATAGGGAAGTATAGGGAAGACCTGCCACACAACCCCAGTCCTAATCACAACCCAGCCCTCTCCTCCACGCTCCCTCTTGGGCCATAAGCTCTGGATGAGGTGCTTAGGCTAACATGCCAGACCAGGAACTCACTGTTTAGAAGGCTGATGTAATCTGAAATTTGCAAGCTGTGTGCTTTTGTATATATATATGTGTGTGTGTGTGTGTGTGTGAGAGAGAGAGAGTTAAACAGACTTTATTTAAACCCCTGTGGGGTGTTGAAAGAGGTCTAGTCTTTGCTGCCCAAGGCGTCGTCACAATCGCTGCGCAAAACTGCCCCATAAAGTCCTAAAAGATAATTGTTCTTTATTACGTACTTGACCTGCATGTGAGGGAGTCACCTAATGTGCTGCCGTCTGTGAAAATACTTAATGCTCTATTTCTGTTCTGGACGCCGTTTGATTGGAAGAAATGGTACACACACAAAATGGCGAGTCTCAATACTTTTTTTGGCCGAAAGCTGCCATTAGACCAAAATTGGTGCGACAGAAATGTACTTGCATGCTGTGACAAAAAAGAAAGCAGCTGAAAGTGGAAATAGCGTGGGCAGGGCTGCAGGCATAAGCTGTTGGTCCTGACTGGGCTAGCAAGTAAAAATGATACGCTTTTATTTTTGTTGGTGGCTCCCTAACAACACTGCTGCTTTTATTTTTACGCAGTTATATAAACAAGGATATAAACAACAAGTACTAACTTCCTGAATGTCAGTCCAAGATCTTTCTTAAATTAGAGTCTCACGATTTTGTCTCAAAGTTGAACAAAAGTGTATTCATCTATGCTGTGGGGCTCATTGGAAATTGAAGACAGGTGAAACAAGCATTTGAAGAGACAGAACCTTCACACTGAATGTCTCTGATCATGTCTGTGTGTGTGTGTGTGTGTGTGTGTTCCTTCGCAGACATCGATGAGTGTGAGAGGAACCCTCTGCTGTGCCGCGGGGGGGAATGTGTGAACTCGGAGGGCAGCTTCCGGTGCGAGTGCCCCGAGGGACACGAGATCGCTCCCGATGGGTCGGCCTGTCTAGGTGAGTGATGACATCATCAGAGAAAACGTCTTTCTTTTGTCTTTTCTCTGAGAAATCTGTGTGGCAGAATGTATTTTCCTGAGAAATGGAAGTCCAGATGCTGTCACAGTGCAGGGGTGTGTATCCTCTCAAAGATAGGAAGTCTAGATGAGTGAGTGTCTGCATGTATTATATCATCATGGTAAAGATAAGAGAAAATCCCAGAAAATAAGAGTTAAATAGCAAAAGAGAGCTTTCATTTTTTGTGCTGTTAAATATTTAATCTTTTTCACTGTTGATGTAACCTTTTGTTGTGAACTCTTATTCTGAAATTCCTTTTTTGGGATGCAGCATTGCACTCCTATATTTGTTAAAATCATAAAAAGAATTAGCTGACACTAGTCTTATGTTACCTTCTAGACACTTCTTGTTATTCGTTGGTTTTCAGAAGTGTTTTTAATGCAAAGTGTTGCATTATGGCCTTCTTCTGGATTGAAAATAATTCTTCTATATAGTCTAACTTTAAAAGAACAAAAAAACTCCACCCCCATCCCACTCTATAATAGACCCACTTCCTCTCCAGAAACTCCCACCATATCCAAAAACTTTCTCACAACATCAACAACTATTTCTATACTCTCAAATTTCCTTTCCGCCTCAGCAGAACAGTTAATCACCGTGGCTAGAAATGCTAAGACCTTAATCTTGTCCTTACACAAACAATATTCATCATGCTTCCTACCTGATTTGTTCAGTCTTACTTCTTTAATCTTTCTCTCTCCTAGTTGCTTACTCACGGCTTAGCCTTCTGTTGGACCTGATCGACGTGACTTCCACCTCCTTCTCTCTCTCTCTCTGGGCAGCCTGCTCGCCACGCCCCCTTACACTGATTACACTTGGTTCATTTCTACAGTTTCTGCTGCCGTACATCTCCGCCCTACATTTACTGTACCACATATCCCAAAATCATGTCTACACACAAATAAGCTTTGTCGAAGTTTCCTGCAGAGTCTGTGCTGAATGGATTTAGGAACTAAAGCTCTTACTGGGTAACTGATAAGATCTTAGAATACTTTATCAGGCAGGATTTCTGGTTGGAAATGCAACGTAACAAATTTTGTTGCACACCTTTCTTTAAATCTTTGTTTTTTTTAGAGTTTATTAGACAAAGACCACTAAAAATATGTTTGAAAGAATTTAAATCTTATGCATTAAAGGGCAGTCAGTCAATAATACAAACACAAAATATTTCTCTACAAAAAGCATTTATATACAAAGTCTAGAATAAAATTCCACCCGTCATAAACATTACTCCTTTTACTGAAGTTTTTCTACAAAGTGGGATACATGACACTTGGTTCCCATATAACTCAGTTATTACCAATCCATTCTTCAGCTGCACTGTGACACACATCCAACAATGATAATCCTCTGATTTTCACATCAACTAGACTGACCAAGTTTGCCCCGATCCAACTTGCAACTTCATATTTGTCTGACAGAAATCCAGATCTGTCCTTACTCCCAGTCATTCAATTCCAGCTAAATGGATTTCTCTTTCGTTCTCCTTCTCATCTTGGATTTTCTTCTCTTTACTTCTTTTTCTCTCTGATTTCTTCCTGCTGCGTCTTTCAAACTCGTCTACCTCCATCTACCACTTTCTTTTCACATGTTTTTTCAATGCAGCATCCTTTAGAGACTGGTCTTTTATTCTTCAGCTCTCATTGGATAAATGACAAACATTTAGCTGTTTTGTTGTGTATAAATGCAGTTTTTGACCCTTTCTGTAAAATGCTCCAATGAAGACTCTGTGCTTGTTATTCAGCCAACGAGCTTCAGCGCACTCTTCCAGTAAGTCAGTTAGTGTTTAATTGTGTGTAATTATTTTTAGATTTTGGTTACTTGAGCAACTAGTTGACTGGAAAAGTAGCGAACAAAAACTTTCCAGAAGAACAGGAGAAGCCCCTGACTTTTTCAGTGCTTTCTATACTTTCCCAACTCCTATGTGCATTGAGCTGATTGTGCATTATTCACTGGGTGTCATTTTGATGACCTAATGCCGTGTGTGAAGCCTTCAGTCCATGACCTAATGCTCAACCACTGCCCCTTCATGCTCATTTATTTTCTTTATTACCACCCAAAGTAATAAAAACAATGAAAGCATTGCTGAAAACTGCCCACCTCATCCCTCCTGAGACCACAGTCTCCATTATCTCTGGTGAAGTAACACGTTGCAATGCTAAAATGATGATTATGATAATAAACTTGAGTTGGATGGCCGATTTCGTGCAGATGGGTGTGATACAGTGTGTTTTATGATGTCAGAATCCTCTTTGGAAATGTCGTATTTGTTCACCATTAAGTGCTCAATCCATCATGAAACAATTGACCCAATTTTTACTTGAACAATGAATAGTGATCTCAACTATAAGAGCTCTAATGGTGCAGCTGTAAAGTCCAAACAAGTATAGTCAGTCAACAGAAAATTAAAAGGCAGCAATTCTGATATCTTTTGTTAGTTTAAACCAAAAATGCCAAAAATCTGGTTTTAATTCCTGAAATGTGGAAAGTTTCTGTTCTTTCTCTTGTCTCCTGTAATGTTAAACTGAATCACTGGACTGTCAGTCAGACAGATTAAGCCAGTCAGTTGATTTAGAAAATATTAATAATAATTCGGAGTAAGCGACTTTCTCTATTTAAATGTGGGTTATCCTTATTGATTAAATTGTGTGTAAGCATTTGATTTGTTCTTCCACAGATATCAATGAATGTGACCTGAGCGACAAGCTGTGCAGGAACGGCCAATGTGTCAACATGATCGGTCGCTACCAGTGCTCCTGCGACACCGGATACAAATCTACAGAGAACAGGCTGGAGTGTGTCGGTGCGTATTCAACTTTTTACTGACCATCTCAAGTATCAGTCTCAAAATCAGGGGAGCACAGTTAATCAAAAATTGTGAACTAATGCTTTATCCAAATTGCAAAGCATATGTGTCAAAATCTATTTATTTATTTATGAATTATTGTAGAGATCCTGAGGTGTCCCAGCCTACAGATTGTGATCTACAACTTTTTCTGGTGCCAAAAATGACACCATGTTCATTTTAATGTTTTTTGATTATAATGAGAATAAAAAGGATATTTTACTTTTAATATTGTGAATCATATTGAAGCTGCAATATCAGTCGAAATCATTACAATTAGATATTTTAATCCAAAATTGTCTTTTCTGCCTCTCAGACATTGACGAGTGTACCATTGAGAATGGAGGCTGCGAGACTTTCTGCACCAACTCGGAGGGCAGCTATGAGTGCAGCTGCCACAGCGGATATGCCCTGATGCCTGATCTGAGAACCTGCACTGGTAAGCAGCTTAGTATCTGTCAGTCATTCTGCCATAATTAATCTCTCATCCTGTGACTGAGATGTTGTGTTACACAGTTGGCAGCTCCAACATTTGAAATGTACTTCTGCCGTATTTGTCAAGATGTGGTGACTAAAGACAACCGCTTCCCAATGATAAGTTTAACTTGTCAGAAGACTGCACATGTGGTAGAGTACAGATGTAATTTAAAGGTTGTGTTTATAGAGATGTGATTTCAGAGCAGGAACAAAAAGAGAGTCACTGGCTGGCACATATTCAAAGAAAGTGTATGTTTCTTCCACAGAGGAAAAGCCTAAAGGCTTAATCTGAACACTGATCGTTCGTATTAAGATCCAAACTGCTACCAAATAACGGTAGATTACTGGCATTTGTTTCTTAGAGGGAGAACATTCAGTAGGCTGTCATGTGTTTAAAGACGAACTCATGTGACTTGTATTGCTTTAATTACCAGAGACAGAGATCAGTAAAGGGGTAATTTCAGTGCCATTCGATCTGAGCAGTACTTTACCATTGCTCATTCACTTTATTGCACAAGCTGAGTCCTGATTTGACCTTCCTAATTTTATGAGTGACAAAGTGTACTTGTCCCTCACAGGAACGAGAGTCACGCTGCAGGACTTACATTGTTTACTTGTAATCTTGATGTGTCTCAACATTCAATCCTTTCTGTTTTCCTTGTCCTCCACACTTTGTTTGATCCAATTTCATTTTCAATTTGCTTCTCCGTCTTCCATCTTCAGATATTGACGAGTGTGAAGAGAGCCCAGACATCTGCGATGGAGGCCAGTGCACCAACACCCCGGGGACCTACCAGTGTCTGTGCTTTGACGGTTTCATGTCATCTGTGGACATGAAGACCTGCCTGGGTAACGGATGCACATTTTATGCCCAAAATAAAACACAGCAGCAGCAGCAGGGTTCTCACAGAGACTTACTGAAACAGCATCTTAAAAGTGATCCAAGATATGAGTCATGAGAATGACTCAGACCTGTGAGAGTGTGTGTGTGAGAGAGAACAGAGTCTAATGTTGTTGTTGTTGATTTACTAGACAGTGAACATTGTGTTAGTTGGGTTGAGGAGGGAGGAATGCGTGACATTTAGATGTCTGGTTCCACTGAGTGAGAAAACAAAAACCTGCCATCAATGATGTAAGGACTTTTAAATGGGTCTACACAAACACATACTCCCTTATTGCTGTATTTATTAAAGGTAGACACATTTTAAAGCCTTAATATAATTCACGATGTGATTTTTTTGTGACTCACGTATATATATCACAGCTAATTAAAATACCTGTTTGGCAGGAAGGACCAACAAAAGCTAATTCAGTTTTATTCATTGTCCTGAACTTTTCCTTTATTGTAGTTGTGTTTAGCAAATTAACATTCTTGTCCTTTCTCTGTTCTCTTCTTTCACGTCCCTGTCTAGATGTGGATGAGTGCGAGCTGAATCCAAACATCTGTCTGAGTGGGAACTGTGAGAACACGAAGGGATCCTTCATCTGTCACTGTGACCTGGGATACTCTGTGCGCAAGGGAACCACAGGCTGCACAGGTGAGCGAAACAAACACACACAACACACGTTGAGCATTACTGCCCACAACGCGACAAAACATCCTGTCAGTGGGAGAACGTGGATGGGAGTGAAAGGATGGTGAGTCAATGTAGAGCTGCTGCTGATTAGGTGGTGGAGGAGACATGTGTGTGAGTGTGTGTGTGTGTGTGTGCGGTTTTGTTGAACCCCAGGAGTGAAAGCAAGTCGTAGAGAGAGGTGAGAAATGAGAGGATGCAAGGAGAATGTCTGGCTAACCAGAAGCAGCGCTAACATTACTCACCCTCACTCAAGAGCTCCTGTCTGACGTGACGAGGAACACGCTCACAAACCCGCATA
Source organism: Serranus cabrilla (assembly GCA_903364295.1). Taxonomy (NCBI): domain Eukaryota; kingdom Metazoa; phylum Chordata; class Actinopteri; order Perciformes; family Serranidae; genus Serranus; species Serranus cabrilla. Next base: position 721,979 of record CAFUXE010003075.1, read on the forward strand.
CGCTAACACACACACACACACACGTGGCATCAGCTGCAACAGCAGGAGCAATGAGATCACTATCTTCTGTCAGATGCATGCATCACATTGCACCTTTGTTTATTCCTTTGTTGCTCTTTCATCAAGGTCAGTTAAACATTACGTGATGGTTGGAAGACGTCTGCAGCACGTAATCACCTGACAGAGCTCCAGAACACATAAATACAAAGGCCCATCCGGCCAGTAGAGCCCGTTTTCTAGTTTGGACTCACTCCTTGTCCAGCCGGAGTTAAGTCTGATTTATATGGCCACTTAAAAGTTTGTAATTGAAGGCTAGCTGAGAGATGGGCCAGTGATCTTATCTGACGTCTTCTCTGTGATCGAAATGAGTCAGCAGCAGCATATCAGACGCAAATAAACAGTTCTGTCTGAAGTATGATTCAAACTCACCCTCTCACTCACTCCCCTTGCTCATTCCAATCCCATTAAAATGTCCATACAGTATTTTCCTTGTTTTGAGAAAGCTGTGGTTGCAGTAAAGCAGCCGGTTCTGATTCACAGGTTTGGTATTTCGGCCCCAGAATACCAGAGAATCAGACACTAATTCCTCTCAGGCAGGCAGGATGTCTTGTTATGGACAAGTGAACAAAACCTGCTACTCTTTTTGGATGGGATCCTCTTCCAATATATTCAGAGGAAAAATGCATAAGAAATTGGTTGTCATTGTCGAAATGCCTTATGTGACCACGTTGGTATGCGTGGACTAAATCTTCTTGCGTGTGTGTGAGTGTTAATGAGTAAGTGGTGCTCTCGAAAACAGATATGATCCAGCTGTTGATGACGCTCCCACAAGAATTATTTTGCTTTTTATTCCACAACACTGAGAACTCAGTGGGCAGGGTGTGAGTATTTGTATGTACACTGAAGCACTTATGTGTCTTTGCGTGTGTATTGGAAAGTGAGGACTGGGTGGAGATGCACTGGGGGAGTTTACGAGGCTGGGAGAGTCTTAGCTTTAAAGAGCGGATCAGGGTGAAGGCTTAACATGTTGACTTTATCATCTCATAGCTAAATGACAAAACTGTCAAACAATTTGAGAAATTAAAGTATGACTATGGAACTAAAACAAGAAATAACACAATCTTCCTATTAAAGATAAAAAAGTTCAATTAAAAAGCAATAAAAACTCACCTCAGGTCAACTCAGCACCCTCAGGGGTTATGCTTCTACGGTCTCACTTTCAGAGCCGCATACTAACGTACTGCAGACTTAATCAGTGCATACTTTTTACTGGCTATTAAATGCACAATTAAGTTTGTCATTACCAGCAGACTGTTCACACTTTAGTGTGCTCATTACAGACTGACGGCTTGTCTGACTCGGTCAAAGGCGTCAAGATCTATGAAAACACTGCAACATTTCTAAACAGGCATCGTTGGGATAAAGTGATCACACATGACAACTCCAAATGGTTGTTTTCTTACAAAAAAAACATTAAAACATGATAATTTCACATAATAACAGTTTTTAGTCTGACTCATAATCTCTAACTTAGCAAACAGTAAGTTATCCACTAACTCTAGTAGGAACTAGTGCTTCTGTAATTCATGTTAACGTGGGTACTAATTAGGATGCTAAAACAGGCTGAAGGCAAAATTTACTGAAAAAATGAAGAGCCAACTGAGTGTTTTTTTACTACAACTAAATGCTGAACAAAACGATTTTAGGCAAAAAAAAATGCACTTATGCACTAAGAACACAGTGACAGTGTCAAGTTCATGGATATTTAAATATACAGACTGCCATTGCAACACATTGCTACGCCTCTATCCTAGAGGAAACTAGAAACTAGCATTTCAGATCCTAAAATCATTATAAGAATATTTACTGAGGTAATAAATCAAGTGAGAATTATCTTCATTTTCTCATACAATTGAACTTCTTTTAGCAACCAGTGGAGTCGCCCCCTGCTGGCTATTAGCAAGAATGCAGGTTTAAGGCAACGGCTTCACTATTCAGACCCTGTGCTGCCCTACCTCCACTATGTCCACTTTTTTTTATATAAATCCTATTTTAAAAAAAAGACACATCTGGGATAAAACAGATAGACAGACATATATAGAAGACATGAGCCTTGAATCTGCAGATATTTAGCCTTCTCTCTCCTTTTTTTCCTTTGTAGTATATAGCTATCACTTTAGGGCCGGGGTGTCAGGAAGGCAGCCACGCTAGCAGGCATTTAGACATCTAGCGAGACAGAGAGGCAGACAGATAGACAGAAAGGCAAACAGATAAACAGACAGGCAATCAGGCAGGCACACAAACAAGGAGACGGCTCGACAGCCAGGTAGGCAGATGTGTAATTCTCTGCTATCCTTTTTATCCTTTTTTGCCATTCATCTGTCAAACATCAGCTTTAGTTAAATTGAGCCTTTTCTTTGACACCAGCTGTGACCGCTGACACGCTTCTCGCATGCAACAACTCCTGTTTGCATTTTACATTTCCACATGAGAACTTGTGCGTGTTTTTTGTGCCCTCTCTGTCATCAAAGGCTCGGGGGAAATGATCTTTAATTCCGTCTGTAATCCAGGGAGATTCGTTTGCTCCCAACCCTCATATTAACCCCGTCATCAAATGTAGTGTAAATATACCGTACCCTCTCCTCAGGAAGACTGTAAACCAGCAGCACTGATCTCTAATTGACAGTGTTTTGAATTACTACCTTTCACAAAGACAGACACAGAGAGCAGTGTGTCTCACTGGCTGATAAGTCCCAACATCTTGATCGAGTTCATAGCACGGCTTCCCTTGATGTACAGACACACACACACACACACACACACATGCATACACATTTACACAATCCTTCTTTCCAAGCTGTAACACTCAGTCCTCAGGCTTGGAGCCAGGTATTGTGTTGGTCAGTGTTTCACAGGGTTGTTTTGGCTCATATTAACAGTAGTCATTGTTGTAGGACCATGCAGGCTTTTTCCATTGTGCCATGCAGTTGATCATGTCAAACCTGCCCGAGGAACAAGAGCTGCTCACAGTATCTATCACTGCCAGCTGCTTCATGGAGATCCTTATTGGTTACACCCTACAGGATGTAAACAGCTTTATGGCCAGGGTAGATTTTAATAGTAGCCAATTTAATTGTTATCATTAATTGTTGTTCATTTATTAGAATCCAGGGCCGCATTCAATAGGTTAGCAGAGAGAGAGAGGTATTTTTATAACCGTATTATCTACTAAGTACCTGAATATTTCATCCACTGGCAGAGTTCAGATATAATTATAATGGTTTTGCCGTGAAGGAATGTTTATTTTAGAGCTGGCACATTACCCCGTGGCATTTTTATAGAAATTATATTTGGGAAAGATTACATTTCCAAACTTGACATCTGGGGTGGTGAGAAAACCAAACATGAGCATTAAAAGAGGGCTGTTACAAAAGCCTCAGGAGAGGAGCAGTGTCTGTGTGCGGAGAGGGAAATCTTTGCCTAAAATAACCTCAGAAATACTCGTTCAGACAGCAGACAGAACAAGGCCTTAGCATTTGGATGTCGTTTCCCTCTTGGCCTTTTTTATAGCTCTCTAGACACACTTGCACAATGAAAATCCAGAGACTGGTTCTGCTCATTAAACCTCTGCAGGAAGGCTATTAGTATCAGAGATCATGAGAATGTCTCTTTGCCTTCTGCTCTGAAATACATGGATGAAGACAGTGACCCAGAAAGACTTAGTCCTGTCGTCTCCTGCTGCTGTCTTTATGCAGTTCTAACCAAGCATCAACTCGCTCCACAATGCCAAGAACCCCACTGGAACGAGAATGCAGGCCGAAATCATTAGACCGTCGAAGCAGTGTCTATTTTTTCTTTACATGCCTTCTCGTTCCTTTGCTCTTTTTCAGATGTCAACGAGTGTGAGATCGGCGCTCATAACTGTGACAGACATGCTACCTGCACCAACACAGCTGGAGGCTTCAAATGCAACTGTGCACCAGGATGGGTCGGCAACGGCCTCAAATGCACAGGTAAACGCTGCCACTCACTCTATGGGAACAGTGTATATTAGTGGTTCCCAAACCCGGGTATTGGAATATTTTAATTTACACAAAGGGAGTCCTGCTCAAAATGTTTTGGGACCACTACTATATATTGCTGATAGAAGGAATGCGTATGTCTTTAAGGTTTTTTCAATACCCATGAAAGGTGAGGGCTTCATGGGTAAAGCCCAAAATAGTCAAAAGACTAAATTTGGCTCAATGATCTGAAATTTCCACAATCTGTATAAACAAATATTTGCATATAAATGCAGAATCTGTTGCTAGATCTGGGGCAGATCTTGGTATCTGGTTCCCATCATCTATCATCTGACTGTGATTTGGCTTTTTATTAGCTGGTTTTAAAAGTATCCACATGTATATGCATGCCTCGACGTCCTCTTTCAACTCAAATACAGATCAGACAATAATAATGATGTCTGTGTACACCTACTTATAAAGTGTCTTGGCACTGTTAAATCTTGTGTTGATCCATGGCTGAAAACAGCCTTCAACAGATGCACTAAATACCACTGTCTAAGTTATGTTTTAGGACATTTTTCAGCCTTCTTTTTTCTTTTTTTTTAATTAAACCACATATTTCTGGGCTGTTTTTTAAGATTCATGTCCTCATTAGAAAAGATGAGCTAAAGACGTGGTGGGGAATAATTTGTTCTGAGAAATTGACTTTTTTTTTTTGGTCTTCTCATGGGTTTCGTTAACAAAAAGAAAAATATGGACAATAACCAGCATGTAATTGGTCTTTGCTGTTTTTCAGATCTGGATGAGTGCTCCAATGGGACACACATGTGCAGCAACAACGCCGACTGCCTCAACACTATGGGCTCATATCGCTGTGCGTGCAAGGAGGGATTCTCTGGAGATGGATTCTACTGCTCAGGTCACTCATACAAAACCACATCTTGTGCTTTTTAAAAATGAAACACGGATGCATCGTGTGTTTACAAACTGTGTGTGTTTGATCACCACTGCAGACAGCGATGAGTGTGCAGAGAACACCAACCTGTGTGAGAGTGGCCACTGTCTGAACCTGCCGGGAGGCTTCCGCTGTGAATGTGACATGGGCTTCATCCCCACTCCTGACGGAAAGGCCTGCGAGGGTAAGACAACACAACACGGCTATTTCTGAATATCATGGTTCCAGACATCTGAACTGGTGCCCACATCCTAAATTATGTTGAGCTATTCAAAAAGGTCTGGTGTTACTCTGGTGAATGGATGTTTGTTTTCCTGTTTGGAGGAACGGCCGATCCAAACAGATGCTGCCTTCAAGTGGAACTCATGAGATAGTATTTGGCACATGGAAAGCATACGACATGCTCGGCATCAAAGTGGTTTTAGTTATGAGAACGTTTCTACAACAACAAAGGGTCTTGCTTTGTTCTCTCTTTAAATTTGATTTGGTGGTGATGTTTGGTGGTAGGCGTAAGGTTTTTTGTTTTGTTTTTTGCTTTCGTGAGAGGGTTAAATTAACAGTCCAAGGCAGATGCCAACCTTGTAATCGTAGCATTTGCTAGTTAGCCAAAGTTACGCTAGTAAACGTGTCAACTGTCAATACAATTACTTGTCTGTCCCAGCTACAGACAATTATTATTATGTACAGTTATGCATGGTAGATGTCTTTAGAAATGTAGATTTGTAGTAAATCACGGCCACTTTGACCTTCATCACCAAATTTTATGCATTTAATATGTGATGACTGGTGCAAACCAAATCCATGTAACTAATTTTGAGATATAGGTTTTTTGCATTTGTGGCTGAATATTATCAACTGCTCAGACAACCACTGGATGGTTACAATCACTTCAGTAATTTGAAGACCCAGCTCTAAAAATTTATAATTTCATGAAAGATTGATATTTGATTGACTCAAATGCTTTGGACCAGCAAAGTCTGCATGTCCTCGAATCTTGGAGTTTTAGAAACTTGAAAAAAAGTTGCAAAATTTGACATTTTTAAATTAGCGAACTACCGCAGCATAAATGTAGATCCTTTTAGAGATTAAATTCATTATTTTTCATTCTAGACCAAGCTGTTTTGCAAATAATTGGTAAAACTGTTGATTAAAGCGCCAACCTGTGCCAGGAGTGTACTTTGATGTGCCTCCAGTAATTCAGTAAATAAATAATCCAAAAGAAATTATCCCACGAAAAAGCCTATATTTGTATATTCCATAGTCCATATGAGCTAAACTGCACTCTTCATATGACCACAATGATACGCTTTTATGCAATCCAGGTTTACTTTATATTCCAGGTTTTCCATAGATAGTTGATCTTTTTATGGATATCTTAATTGAGCATTTAAATTAAATTATCAAGGCAATAGACTGCCTGTAGACTTAAATAGCTGAGGATGCATCTTGTTTGAATCCTGAGCTGAGCTACTGCAGAGTCGACACATGAACACATTTATGACTGGGAGTAGCAGAGGAGTGTGCGTCCAGTGATAAGACGTTGCTGGATTCAATTGAATGAGCAGACTGACCTCATTGTGCTGATGTGTCAAACATCCTGAAATAACCTGTCCTGTCCTCCCTGCCTCAACTCAGGCAGGACTGGACAGTAATGACTTGTGCAGAGTCTAATGATGTGGAAGAGCACAATTTCATAACCTTGGCTGCAGCTCTGATAGTGTATGTGTGTGTCTGTCTGGATATGTCTGGGCATTTTTTGCCCCAGAACTGTCATTCTTTAGCAGAGGTGAGCGGCCTTCACTTCCTATTGCTGGCTGCCAATTTTCCACCATGATCCCATGATCCACTAATCCCTCACAGCTGGGCCTCTCGCTCTCTCTCTCTCTCTTCTCTCTTTCTTTCTTTATCACTCTCTCTCTCTCTCTCTCTCTCTCTCTCTCTCTCTCTCTTTTACAGACATAGACGAATGTACCTTTGCTGACATCTGTGTCAATGGACGCTGCCAGAATATCCCGGGACTCTTTAGATGCAACTGCAACCTTGGTTATGAACTGGACAGGAGTGGAGGCAACTGCACAGGTAAGACTAGTCACCACACTCGTCCAGCTGCCTGCCACAATAATGCTCCGTTTATGCCCCAATGAGCTGAGGAGATCTGAAAGAGTAAAAGTAAAAGAAATGAAGCAGCTGCCGTGAACAGCTCTCATCTCCCCTGACACACAGAGGGAAGTCCCTGCTCCTCTTTGTGCTGTTGTGGCAAATAATGACTTGTTGAGAAAAAATGTAAAGCTGCCACACATTATTGTGAACGTGAATGGATTTTATAGACTGTCGCTTTGTCTTTTCTTTCTCAGATATCAATGAATGTGCAGACCCGACCATCTGTATTAACGGTGTGTGCGTCAACATCCCTGGAAGCTACCACTGTAACTGCCCTGCAGACTTTGAACTCAACCCCACTCGGGTGGGCTGTGTAGGTGAGACTCCGCAGCTTCTCGCTACAAAGTGCTGGTGTCTGATTTCAGCTTTTCATAGAACCAAATATTAAGCAGATACAGCCGTGTACCTGAACACCTGTATGTGTGTCCAGACACTCGCTCTGGAAGCTGCTTCCTGGACGTTCGTTCCCGTGGAGATGCATCTGAGAGTCTGGATTGCTCCAATGAGATTGGAGTCGGTGTTTCCAAGGCATCGTGCTGCTGCTCCCTGGGCCAGGGCTGGGGAAACCCATGTGAATCATGCCCGTTCGTCAACTCAAGTGAGTCAACCCATTGTCCCACATTATGCATGTAGATTTGTTATGTTCCAGTCCAACAGCAGGGTTGACAGAGGTGACATACCAAACCTTCTGGTGGCAAGATCTGTAACTTAAAGTTTTGTGGGCAGGGAATTTCTGATTGAAAGGTCGCTGAAAATGTTTTTTTGAACTGGCAAGTAATTTAAGTGTCACTGACTTTGATGAATAACCCTCTCAAAACTTTCGATTGGCTGTTTCGTGCCATGGAGCAGCAGAGTAAATCAATCAATCAGTCCATTGGCACCTGTTGCCCCTTAAGTCCCTTGAAGTGGTTCAAGATTTTCTATTCATCAACTAGCAGTAACATACATTTTTTTTTATAACCAAACAGAATATATGAGTGGCCTTATAAGGTGTGATTTAGCTGCTCTGCACACTGCAGTCTACGTGCTGCCTGCTCTCATTGTGCGATGAGTGTGTTTTATCTGTAATTGTTGTTGCTGGTAAAGATGAGACAGCTTTGTGCAACTTACTCTAAATTACCAACAGATGGTTCAAAACATTACAGGGAATGACTCATCCTTTTTAGCTCGAGGAAATGCTTGCTTCTATGACAAGAACAAAAACTTTTTCTTTTTCGCTTTGTAATTCTGAGTAGCTGCAGTCATGTCCGGTCCACTGGGCTCTGTGGAAAACTCTGAGATGGCTGATCAGAAAAAAAACACAACAGAGAGTGACTGAGAACTAGCTGATGAACAGAAACATGTCTCACCATCACTGAACTGTTGCTGTCAAATCCTGCAATAAAACAACCTTGATTGAGGTTTGTGTGTTGTGTAATTGGGTAATTGATTTGGTGCTGTGTTACAGCTGAGTACAAGACGCTGTGTCCTGGAGGAGAAGGCTTCAGACCAAACCCCATCACTGTCATCTTGGAAGGTCAGACGGCAACCTGATACTGTGTTTGTGTCAGGTTGCTCCTGTGCACACTTGCAGATAACGCACACCCACCCACAGTGCCCACTGAGTGTCTCTTTTCTCTCTCTGGCAGACATCAACGAGTGTCAGGAGCTGCCAGGCGTGTGCCAGGGAGGACAGTGCATCAACACCTTTGGCAGCTTCCAGTGTATATGTTCAAGAGGCTTCGCGCTCAACACAGAAACCAGAGTCTGCGAAGGTACTAGATGCACGCATGTTTGCAGCCCCAGACACACTGAACACACCAGTGACCTATTCCTCTCTCGCTCTTGCCCTGGGACATTTCAGTGGGAAGGAAATTGAGTCCAGCCGTTGAGGCCTTCACTCGGCGAGGACACATGGAGAGAGAGGAAAAAGCACAGAGAGCAAAAACACAAAGAAATATGGAATCCTTTTGTCCCGTAGACGACACTGCAGCTCATTCTAGCTCAATATGTCTCTGCTCTAGTTCCCCGTCTGTTGCTAACCCGGCAAAGCTCAGTCAGGATGATGAGACAGCTGAGCGCCTAACTGTGTCCAGAGGAGCGAGGCTCTGATGTGGTCAGCCCTCTCCTCAGGGAAGTACACTGAGTCCCCTGTAGACAGGCCAGAGATGACAGAGGGAGGGAGAGATGGAGGAATGAAAGATAGGGAGGAAAAAAAGAGATAAATGAGAAGGGTGTTTAGAAAAGAGAAACAGGGACAAAGAGAGGAGAGGAGAGGAGGGGGCGAAGGGTTAGACAATGACATGTGGCTGGCGGCATTTTAATTAGCGTGTGTTTGTTGGCGAGGAGAACAAAAGCGGGTGTCTGCTCCATAAAGTCCAGGACTGCACATCCTCTATGTTCTTTAGTCAATCAACTGTTCAGCTGTTAGCTGAGATGGAAGGAACGAGCGCTGAGTTTGCTATTTGGCAGTAATGTTGGGAGAGAAAGTATAAAAATAAAGAACGATACGAATGGATTATAGATAATAGCAGCAGCAAAACATATTTTTAGCAACCTAAAAGAAATCAATATCAGATTAGGTGTAAGCTATATTAACAATATTTTCAATGCTTTATTCTGTTTTATTCACTACAATGTGGAACTGAAGCAGTTCCTTAAAAAAATCGCTCAACTTCTTTGATAAAAACCGTAATTTTACCTCACAGAACAGGAGCTGCTGTTCTAACGCTGCCTCAATCGTGAGTTTGATGGTGTTATCGTGTAATTTTGGTGAACTTAAACTAACCCCAAAAAACACCAAAGTCTCACAATAGCACAAATAAACTAACCAATTGAGGCAGCAGGAGACCAATAACTCCCGTGTTCTGGGTGGTAAAATGACTGTTTTTGTCAAGGGAGCCTGGACAACAACTTCACTTCCCCCTCGGATAAAGTTAGAAGCGACTGTATGACAGCAAGGCAAAATGTTGGAAATATTCTAAATATAAACACATTTACAGATGCACAAATATGTTAATCTGTATCATAATATTTTCCTTATTGCATTAAACTCACCTTCCTTTAGATCACAGGTTGTCTTTTTAAATAAGTCAACTAGGTTTGTTGCACCTTTACTAATAACAATGGACTCATTTCTGTCCGTGCTCTGTGTGCAGATGTTAATGAGTGTGAGCATCCAGGCATCTGTGGCCCAGGCCAGTGCTACAACACCATCGGGAACTACACCTGTATCTGCCCCGTGGACTACATGCAGGTCAATGGAGGGAACAACTGCATGGGTAGGTCTGCAGGCTGCACTCACACAACTGTATCAATCAGCGAATCGCTAGTAACATGCAGTAACATGTTTTTCTTCTCTTTCTTATTAACACACGCAGACATGAGGAAGAGCTACTGCTACAGGAACTTCTACTCTGATAACGGGACATGTGACGGAGAGCTGACCTTCAACATGACCAAAAAGATGTGCTGCTGCTCCTACAACATTGGCCGTGCATGGAACAAACCCTGTGAACAATGTCCTGTGCCCAGCACCGGTGAGCTCCCATAGGCATGAATCTGTAGAGAGTATAAGAAGCTAAAAAAAAGTGAGCTTTTATAAACTGATGTCTTATGTCCACTCAGACGAGTTTGCGATCCTGTGCGGCAGTGAGAGGCCAGGTTACTACATCGACATCACCACGGGGAGGGTCATTGGTAAGATTTTCCCATTCATAGGTTTTTGTGATGAAGAGGGAAGCTTGTTTTATCCTCAGCTTAATCCTTTTCCTCCTCCTCTTGTGCTAGATATTGACGAGTGCAGGGAAATCCCAGGAGTGTGTGAGAATGGCGTGTGCATCAACATGATTGGCAGCTTCAGGTGTGAGTGCCCCATTGGCTTCATCTACAACGACAAGCTGCTGATCTGTGAAGGTAAGGATTCCTCAGCTAAAAGTGATGTAAAATACATCTAATTCTTCTCAGGTCATTAAAAAAAAATCTGTATTTTTATAGTCACACCCTGTTTGTAAAAGTGTCCCCAGTGGGTGACTGTCTTTGAACACCTTTGTCCTTGTTATTTTTAGATATCGACGAGTGTCAGAATGGACCTGTGTGCCAGCAAAACGCAGCCTGTCTGAACATGCCAGGAAGCTACCGCTGCGAGTGTAAACCTGGATATCGCTTCACCCCCACCGGACAGTGTCTAGGTAAGGCTGTGGTTTGATCAACTCCTAATGACCTTAGTGGAGATTATAAAGAAACATGGAGCCAGATTAGAGAAAAGATTAGAGGCAGCAGTCAAAACGCTGCTGTCTTCCATGATAACTTCTCTGGATCTCCTTGTTTTACGATGCGCTCTCGCTTCCTCAAACCATTGTATCAAACTCGGTCATATGCAACTCTTTGAACTGCACATTCTTGCCAGTTGTTCGCCAAAGATGAAGCACCGGAGGCAGAGCAATGACAGTCGGGCTAAATGAGGAATTCTTCATGGTGGGCTTGTTATTAGGGAAGAGAGAATGTGAAGCATGTGTTGAGCCGTTGAACATGTGCTGCTGTATATCTGAAACATGTCACTGTCAGACTGCAGAGTCCTCACCGATAAGCAAATGTTAAATCAACATCCTGTTTTGCTTCCTGCTTTTCCTGCAAGTCCAACAACAAAACAGGGTCAGACTGCAGTGAGAAAATCTGAAGCTGCGGCTGGAAACAATGACGACCTTACATGTGTGAATCATATACAGTGATTAGTAATAAAGTGATTTATATGGGTTTGAAAAAATAAACATTGCTGCAAGGCCTAATGTGAAACGGAGCGTTTAAAAACGGACTTATTTTTGACTTGAATTAAAGAATGATCTTACTCTTCTATCATGTTGAGTTAATGGTCAGTTTCGAGTCATATAAAAGAACAAATAGTTGTTTTAGTGACTTTTTGTGGATAGCCACAAATATGCAAGCAGTCATTTTATTGTCATATTAAGCTTAAATTAAATTTATTTTAATTATGTGCATTATCTATTGTAAAAGTTTGCCTGGGAACCAGTCGGATCTGTGCGCCTGTGTTTTATTTACTCTGGCAGATGTGTCCGGTCCTCCTCTGCTTTAGATAGATTTTCAGCAACTTCAGCTCTGCCATGTTGATCGAATATAAGGCGTGTTCAAAATGATGACTATGAAGAGGAGGCTCTTTTGAAAACAGCCAAGATGGCTGCAGTTGATGTGGAACTGAACAGTATATTTCCACTGAAACAATCAGGTGCACATAAAGCTTTTTTTTTAGAAGAAAGATGTTTGCCGTACTTCTAACATAATTTTTAAAAAGAAATTAACTCATAATACACCAGCTCATCTCAGCATGCTGTCCTGTACATATTTTCCTATTTTTTACCCCCCACTTTGGACCAAACCGCTCCGGTGTGCTGTGATTGTCCATTTTAACCAAGTGGACCTGGTCACTAGATGCTCAGCGCTACATCAGACTGATTTGCATTTGTGATTTGCTCTGGTGATGTTAGGCGGATGTATAGCAACACTAGTTATAATAACTTAATTCTATACAGTATAATAAGATGATTTGCTTTGGACTCCCCAAATTGTAGCATTTACAAAACCAGACTCTGTACAGTACGTATGGCACAGAACCATTTCAGGTAAATTAAGCCTGAACCTGTTTGACAAATTAATGAATGTTGACATCACAGCTCCAAATATGTTTCTGGTCAGTTTTCCATGTTTAGAAATAGGTCCAAAAGCAAATACCTGCCGAGCTATTTTGTCATTTGACTAAACTACTGTTGTAACTTTTGCTATTTCTCACTCTATATTTCCCTCTGCAGCGGCACTTTTTGTGGTTTGACTCTGAATTTGAATAGTTTTCCTCCCTTTTCAGACCGTAATGAATGCATTGAGAGTCCTGGCATGTGCAGTCCCGGTCAGTGCATCGACACGCTGGGGAGCTTCCGCTGCATCTGCCCCAATGGCTTCAAAACAACACGGGACGAGTCCATGTGTGTCGGTAAGCTGTTCCCGTCAGTTCCTGCTTGTGTTCTGCATGTAGCATGAGTGCTGTCTGAGGTAAAACTGTGATGCTGCTCTCTGGTTTCAGATGTGGACGAGTGTGAGAGACAGCCCTGCGGCAACGGGACGTGTAAGAACACAGTGGGCTCCTACAACTGTCTGTGCTACCCCGGCTTCCAGAACTCACACAACGGTGACTGCATCGGTACGTTCATCTGTGGATGAGTTAGTGAATCACAACAATCAAAGAGAGTTTCAGTCTTGAAGTGATCTGTTGCTGTGTTTGTGATCAGATGTCGATGAGTGTTCGACGCAGAGGGGCTTGTGTCGAAATGGACAGTGTGTGAACACCATCGGCACCTTCCTCTGCGTGTGTCATGACGGCTATGAGCTCACTTTAGACGGCAGACTATGTGCAGGTAAGGAACCGCCATATTTTATATTTTTCCTGTTTGTCTGAATGCAATAAGTACGTTTTACAGTTTACTTTTGTATTCCTTTTTTTCAGATATTAATGAATGTGCAGTGAATCCGGGCACATGTGGTGCAGGAACGTGTCTGAATCTGGATGGCACTTACAGGTGTATCTGCCCACCTGGCTACTATCTAGAAGAGGAAACCTGTGAAGGTACGGCAGCCCAAAGTCCTTTCTGTGTCACGGTCAATAAATATAATCCGAAACATGAAAAATAAAAACAGGAATTTATCAAGAAATAAAATATCTGCACGTGGCGTCGAATCTCCTTCAGGCTGTTCAGAGACACGTACTTGTAACATACTCACACATATGTACATACACAGTGTACAAGGAGAGTAAAAAAACGCTTCTTCACCTCCTCCTCTTCAATTGCCGTGCTGCTAAAAAACACCCCTCTTCTCCCTTTCACACGTGGGAGTGGGCCCAAGCCAGAACACTTGGATTGTTTATACAGTGGGGCTGATGAAGAGATATTCGGCAGACTTCAACACATTCCTGCTTTGTGCTCTGTTCCTGGAAGCAGGGAGGAACAGCACCCAATTCTTAGCATCAGTAGAAGCAGAAGAACGAACATTAAGATGAGCGAACACGTGACATGTAGGCGCGTTTATCTGACTAACTATTAGTGAGATTACATGCTGCTTTATCACGTTTGGATATGACGTACTTGTATAACTATTCTTTCCGCTAGATAGTAGTAGAAAAATTATATGTGAAATATAACCACAAGCAGGTTTTATTTGGACAGACAGTAATGAATTAACGACTAAACCTGTGCTCAACCTCTATTTGTCAATTGTGGAAGACATTTTTCAAAAGCTTAATTAGAAATTATACCAAGTTTGGGCTATTTGGGCCAAATTTTAATGAAAAATGTCAAAACAATTTCACACACATGGTTTAATAGACTTATGAAACATACCCTGCAAGTTTTGAAATGATTGGACCAACAATTTCTAATTTATAGTCTGATTTATATTATGCCACGCCCATTTTGGGGTATTTCTAGCACCACCAGTGGTGGATTTGAATGAAACTTTGATGGTAAGTTTCAGGTACTTATGTGGTTATATCTTGTATGTTTTGTAATGTTTTTTTTATGTGCTACGCAGTATCATGACCTTTGGATGACTTGATATGCTTGACCCAATAATTATCCACAGAAAATGTGGTACAACTCTGATTTAGGGGGAGATCTCAAAAGTGTATTTTTCAAAAAATTAAAAATTACTTTTATGGTTTGGAGCAGATTTAGATATATATTTGTGCCAAATGTCAAGTCAATCAGACATATCGTGTAAGGGGTGTGGCCAAAATTGTGAATTTGAGCGTGAAAAACAGCGCCACCATCGGGCCAACTGGGTTTACATGTCGTGAGAACCATGTGCACACAGCCTCCAATCACTGCTGAGAATCTCATGTGTCTACATTGTACATTTGCAAAAACATTCAGAGGGGAAACTTAATGCTAATTATAAATTAGCACAAAATATGCTTTCCGCCCTTCGGCTTAAACCACTCATGAAGATCTTACCAATTAGGAATGGGTTTTTGGTGAGTTTGATTTGTGAATCTGGTGAGGTGGTTGACGTCGTTCCTCTCTGTGTGTCAGATATTGACGAGTGCTTCCAGTCGCCCGAGATCTGTACTTTTGGAACCTGCTCCAACACTGAAGGAAGCTTCATCTGCTTGTGTCCCGAAGGCTTCCAGGTCTCTGCCTCCGGACTCAGATGTCTAGGTACTGAGTGAGTGTGTGTGGGTGGGTGTGAGAAAGAGGGGAGAAGAGGCTATGAAACATATGCATCAAGTGTAAAGTGCAAAGTGTAAATACTAGTGTATCTGTATAGTCTGTCTCTGAGTGCTAGTGGAGACAAAGCAGCAGTCAGTGGTGTTGGACTTTTCTTTCATGATAGCACACTGTGTTCCAGCTGGTTCTGCTGCTGCTGCCTCAACAAGGCCAAGGGTGGCTCTGAACAGATCACTTTTCCATTTCCTCACTTGTGTGTGTATGTGTGTGTGTGTTTATGTACATATACGTGTGTGTTTTTGGGCTGGGTGGGGGCGCGCTGAGTCCTCTGTTAGGGAGTTCCCCCTCCAAACACTGAAGTGATGACATCATCAGTTCAGTGAGGCAGTTTAAAGTTTGTATTTCACTTTTTTCTCTCCAGCGTCAGAAGTGCTGGGCTGAGCGTTGGGGGATACACAGGAGGAGCTGGGTGGTAGCTGGGGCAGTAATAGAGATCAAAGTTTCTTGACAAGGACAAACCCTGTCCTCGGAGAGAGCGCTTGTTTTTATTAACACTGATGATGGACATGAAGAAAATGAAGGAAATCGTGTTGATAAGAGTGTTGAAAACCATGGGGCTTTTTGTGCACTCATTTATATAAAAAAAACAGATGGTAGACATTGGTGAAATTAAATGAATTGCCACTTGAATCATGAAGTTATAATGAAGGGTGAGAATCTCAATAAACATGAACATGTGTTGTTTATGCCTTAAGTCTTTTATACATGCAGCAGCGTTGTTGGGGATAGCCAACAGCTGCTCTAATGTCATTGTAATTGACCTGAAACCTTCAGGTCCAGTTGGGCTCAAAGCTCCATTTTAAAGGTGACATTAAATGCTCATTTTCAGCTCCATATTTATATTCGGGGTTTCTACTAGAAAATGTTTACAGACTTTAAAGTAAAAAAAAACATGATTGTTCTCATACTGTCCGTCTGAATATATCTGTATTCAGATATCTGAAGCCTGTTTCTTTAAGTCCATTCTCTTACAGGAACGGTATTGAAACGAACAATCTTTCTGTGGCCTGAAAATAATTTACCTCATAGACCCCTGTTATAAACGAGTCTGTAAACTGTAAAACTGACAGGACACCTCAAACTGCAAACAAGGTCTCTCTTTTTATTATGAGTTTTTGATCTATGGAGGTTTTATTTTTGTAAAACTTTTCCTTATTCAAAAATTTTAAAGTACATGGGCTGGGTGAGTGATTCTCTGTAGGGACTGAATAAGCTCCATCTTTGGGTCCAGTTCTTATAATACATTCATGGAACCGTCATTGAGGCCAGGGAGTGACTGTAACAACAACAAGTGACTGTAACAACTTTCAACCTGTATACAGTCTAGCTGTGACATCACAAACTGCAAAGACACACTTCTCGAATATCTGCATTTCTTTGTGGATACTTTCACAGTTTTAAAGTAGCACAGAGACCGGCTTTATAATAGATAACTTTGAAATCTCAGTTTTTACAATATAGGACCACTGCAGGTACCAGTTCACCTGTTCTACACGTAGTCTTAGCTTGTCAGATGCTAAAACACGGAGACGACAGACGTCTTTCTTGAAAGTAGAGGAACATGGGGAGAGACGCGGGGGGTGACATGTAACGTCGGCCCCTGACTTGGAATCATACTCGGTTATTGCGATAACAATCTGTGGCATGTGTTTTAACCACGAAGCCACAAGTCCCCAATTAATAATGTGTTTTAGATTATAATGGTTAGTGGTTTTGCAAATTTCCATAATCATGACCACGAAATATCTGTCATCACTCTCACCGCTATCACTATGGATTTATTTCAAAGCTTAACTTTCTAATAATCGATTATGTTATTTTTTTCAATATTCCATCTCTAAGAAGAACCACTGACAGAGGAGCATATCAACAACATTTACATCATATTTCATTGTGTTAACTACAAAGTAAGAATGACATGTCCACGTGCAGATGCACATGTGCGTGCGCTCACACACACTTGCACAACAGCTGTGCACAGAGCGCCGTAAATCTCTTCTGCAGAAAGGCTGACAAATCAGTTTCATGGAGGAGAGTAACATGACACTCTTTGACATTCTCCTCACAGCACCAGGTGTTCATGTATGTGATCCTTGCCTCTGAGCCAGGTGTGTGTGTGTGTGTCTGCGTGTGATCTATGGTGGTCAGAAAGCTTATTTGTGTTGAGTTCAGTGAAGGCCAGTGCTAGCAGGAGAGCGCGACCATATGCTTCTCATTACAAGTAAGTGCCTGCCTAGTCCAGGAGGAACAAGAGCCCTCAGAAGCGGAGAGAAAGGTTGGCAAACACCAATCATTCGGGATAATTAGCCAACCCTCTGTCCTCACTATAGATACTCCAGCAAAAATGTGGTTTAAAGAAAAATACTTTTAAAAACATTTTACAATTTACTTACAGGTAGGAATACCTCTGTTCTCAAGACTCAATACTCCTCCAGTATGTAACTTCTCTCTCCTTTTGTCCTCTGTGTGTGTGTGTTAACCCTTAGATATCCGTGTGAACTACTGCTACACCAGGTTTGAAAATGGCCGCTGCCTGGCTCCAAAGCCTCAGAACACGTCCAAGGCAGCGTGCTGCTGCACTGGGATGCCGGGTCAAGGCTGGGGAGATCCCTGTGAAATCTGCCCCACCAAGGGAGAGGGTGTGTACCAACTCTAACATATGCAGGGAAACATAAGCTCTCGCACGAAAAGTATGTGAATTATTTAATGGTTTTCATAACTTTTCACGTCTCACGCTTTCAGAGGCTTATCCTCTCCTCTGTCCTAATGAGGGATATCAGCGCGGGCCAGACGACCACCCCAAAGGTATTTATGTCATTAAGGCTTAATCTTCACTGTCCCACGTCTGTTATCGTTTGGCGTGTGATTAATTTGGTGTTGATGTTTTTCAATTGTAGATATCGATGAATGTCTCAACGACCCTTGCATCAATGGCCAGTGCATCAACACAGATGGCTCTTTCCGCTGTGAATGTCCGATGGGTTACCGCCTGGACATCAGTCGAGTCAAGTGTGAAGGCAAGTTTACTCTACGATTTGCTTTTTTCTCACGCAGGAAGCAATTTACAGACTTGTGTTTGTTTGTGTCCACGATTTGTTCTTATCTTGTTCGTACACACTTCCTATTCTCGCTTCGTCTTGTGTAAAAGAAAATGTTATGTGGTGGAGAGCGCTCTTATTAAGATAATGCAAAACATCTAGTTTTCAGTCTTTGAAACAAGATGTTGTTTGTCCAATGCAAAGAAACATTTAAGGAATGTAAGTAAAATGCAAGAAAATCAAATTTTCTTATTTTTTCTTATAGATTAGGGCTGTGTATTTGGTAAGATACTGGCAATATATGTATCATAATACAGGGATTGTGATTCAATATATTTCGATAATATAAGCAAAGGGATTTGTTAGGAACTTAAGGAAAATTGACATAGAATAAAGAACACACCAACACATGCATAAAATCTTAAGAAATGTTTTAAAACATTTTTACATAATCAGGTCTTCATTTGCATGTATCACAGTCCCTATAACATCCAACATCATAGCAACACTTCTGTGCAGTTGGTCTGCTACAAATCTTTGCTTGTAAATCTTAATTTAAAATAGTGTGAAGCAGAGTGACACATGATTCAGCTGTACAGGATGCTGTTTAAAAGTGATGCTTGAGTGAACATGGGTGTCCCATTTCCCACCCTAGGATTCCTCTGTCCTCTCATCTCAGACCTCACATATGTCCCTTGCGTCTTACGAAGGTGAAGCTAAGACACAACGAAAACATGGGGGACAGATGTGAGGATGACACGAGGGAAACAGGGGTGTGAAATGTTTTGGGATGAACCTGTAGTGTTTATGCTAATAAACAATTAGGAAGCCTGGGTAAGAGCAGAGAGTTGACTTCTCTTATATTTTCTTCAATCTTAAATTTGAAAGTCGCTGCCTGAGGCCCATTATCTCCTGTCATATGCTCACTCATGTTCTATGCATCCAACTGTAATGGAGTTTTTCTAACTTTCTTGAATGCAGACACCAATGAGTGTGAAATTGGCAACCCGTGCGGGAACGGCACATGCACTAATGTCATCGGTGGCTTTGAGTGTGCATGCGATGACGGCTTTGAGCCCGGATCCATGATGACCTGTGAAGGTACGTGAAACGATTCCTCGCTTCCATCACGCAGGCGTCGTAGTCCTGTGCTCCTCCTGTAACCTGCTGCCTTCTGTTCCTTGTGCAGACATCAATGAGTGCGCCCAGAATCCTCTGCTGTGTGCCTTCCGCTGTGTGAACGTGGTCGGCTCGTACGAGTGTAAATGTCCCACAGGCTACGTGCTGCGCGAGGACAGGAGGATGTGTAAAGGTACTAAAGCTAAATGACTCACTCACTCGCTCAGCTTTCTCAGTCATGGTCCATTTACTGGAAAGTGTCGGTAGAAAAATAAACTGAGTGCCTCATAGAGACATGCTGGCCCCGTCCATAAAGTTACATAACACACTATCTCTGTGAGATCCTCAAGGATTCTCTGTCTCGGACAAAGTTAAGACACTCTGGAAACTGTAGCCGGCCCAGTCGCTGTTTACACCTCCACTCGTAGATAGCTCTGTCACTATAGCAACGGTTGTATTTGGAGGGAAGCGCTGAGACAGGAGGAACTTGTCAGTGTCTATAGCGTCACTGTTTACATTAGAGCTCCAAACAGACCACCAGCCCTCCCACTACAGGCCTGTTAACACCACAGAGCTCAGTGCTGGATTCAGCTTTGAGTGTCTGTGTTACATCACTGGTGTAACTGCTGCACATGCATGTATGCACACATATCTCTTTATTCTTCTACATCCTCTTACTCTTAGTATGCTGTTTGTTTTCCAGACCAGAATGAGTGTGAGGATGGTGTGGATGACTGTGCCAGCAGAGGCATGACCTGCAAGAACCTGATTGGCACATACATGTGCATCTGCTCCACTGGATACATGCGGCAGCCCGGCGGAGACGGCTGCATTGGTAAGATATCACAGTGTCCTACTGTAGGAAGTAATGAGCCATCATTCTTCTTTATGGTCTCAAAACTTGGCTTCACTTTGCATAGAATAAATCTTTTTTAATACTCATCCACTATTGTGTAACAGCGTAGAAAGCTAGTTGTGGATTCTGGATTTGATTCTATCTTAAGAGTTGTTAACTCCCTTTTTAATTAGTGGACTTGTTGCTGTCATGCAATGGACTCGAGCCATCAGAGGCTTTTCAAACTTGCAAATTCGTTGGGACACTGTGTAAAAAAAACATTATATATATTGTCTTTGTACATTTTCCAGTTTAATATAAGGTCTGTCACAAAGGATTAGCAACGTATCATGTTTATTTACATTTTACACAGCACCCCAACTTTTTCCTAAACTTAAAAAAAATCCCACCTTTGTAAATAAGACGTTGAAGCCAAAACTATTGAAAGGTTTAATTACTTTACATATATTTGTTTTCATAACACAACACATTTGGATAAAACCCTGACATGCTGACATATAACCGAAAGTTCTGTTTAACAAGTATTTCCATTTTATCTGTACGTGTGTCTCTGTGTTAGATCTGAATGAGTGTACAGCCAAACCAGGTATCTGTTTAAATGGCCGCTGTGAGAACACAGTTGGAAGCTACCGCTGCAAATGTGACCAAGGATTCATCGCTAACTCCAAACAGACTGAGTGCATCGGTACGTACAGTGTTGCCAACTTATAACTCTTACTCAAACTGTATGATTTTTTCTTCATTGTTCACTAAATTCACTTATCTGAGTTCAGTATCAGGTTGTGTCAGGAGTCATTGTTTCCTCATTGCCCCAGCTTGGGCTTCTTTTTGCTAGTTCTTGTTGTTTTATTTAAACCATCTGGGGATTAGAATGGGAACACTTGGATGGACAGGTCAGGATTACAAAAGTTTAAGGAACGTTGTTTCCAAACCAAGAGATCCAGGACATGCTGATGAAAAAGATATACCTTTTAGCCTTTAGAGCCTTTATAGCCTGTCTAATGGTAAACGCTTTTTCCAGGACATTAACTAAAAGTAACAGATATGATGGCCTTCATATATAAATAGAACTGTTTTATGTGATTAAAATTGGGTTAAGTAGGTGAAAAAGTCATTTTTCATCTCAATGGGAATGTATTCCATGACGCTGTCTCATTAAAAACCATGTGTCTGTTACTGTCAAGATAGTTGAGAGGAAATCCTTTTGATTCTCTCCTCCCTAATCTAAATATATACTTCTGGATAGACGTGATGTTCTTAACTCGGTGAGAAAACCACCAGGGAGGTTTTGTGAGCTCTGTGGTTCTACGCCTATCTTGCTGCTTACAGACAGTATTGATAGAGCAGCGTGGGTTATCTATTTACGTCTGGTTCTCTGAGGCCAGGTCCTGTCTGGGTGCTCTGCCCTGCTTTCCTCGGGCCCACCTCTTTGTTTGTCCGCCTGTCTGTTTGTCTCGCTCTCACGTTCTCTCTCCGACTCTCCCACCCTCCAGATAACCGCGAAGGCTTCTGCTTCACTGAAGTGCTGACCACTCTGTGTCAGATGACTTCTAGTAACAGAAACCTGGTGACCAAGTCGGAGTGTTGCTGTGATGGAGGCAGAGGCTGGGGCACCAACTGTGAGCTCTGCCCCCTGCCCGGCACCACTCAGTTCAAGAAGATGTGTCCTATGGGCCCTGGGTTCACCACGGACGGCAGAGGTATCTTACTGCTCCACAGAGACATGTTGATGAGGGGTTAATATGTTTTTGAAACCAAATCACTGCATTGATGTTTTTATGTTGTTGTTGTTTCTATGGAGGTGTATTGATGTAATATTCTGGAGATGTTTTCGACCATTTTGATCCATTTTTAATATAAAAAAAAGCCTAATTCAGCAACAAATGTGTGTAACAAATGATATCAACCCCATAATTGCTACAACAACTTATAAAACATAGTGGAGCTTGGAAATGAACTTCAGAAAGTATAAGAAATTTTTTTTTTTTTTAAATGCCCACAACCCCCGATTCTCAATTAAGGGTGGACAGGTTAAATTTAATACTTATTATGAATAATATATTAATAAATCAATAGGGATCTTTCACTGACAATTTGGTTTAACAGTTTGTTTGTTTTCTGTTGATAGAGCTAACATGAGGTTAAGATGGTTAAAGTGACCAAACTGGTAGTTTAATTAAACAATGTCAGACAGATTTCTTCCTAAGTATGACCTGCTGTTTTCTGTTCATTTCAGGAACAAAGCTGGATTCATTTAAAAAGCCGTATTATTTTTCATAAATTACTACAGATTCCAAGATTTAAATCTCGCCTGCAGAAAAGTATTGAATTTATTAGCTATGATATCAGCAGATCAAACCCTGAAGACAACAAGCCAACATTAAAACATTTTGACCAGATTTTTTTTGCATTATTAAAAAAGTCCAGTAACATGTACACATAAAAACCATTGATATGGTGGGTGTTAAATGAACACATTGCTCTTGTTGGCTAAGTTTTGTCCTTTCCTTCCAGATATCGATGAGTGCCGTGTGATGGGCCACTTGTGCAAGAACGGTCAGTGTATCAACACTTTGGGCTCCTACAGCTGCACCTGCAAACCTGGCTACACGAATGACATCAGTGGCTCGCAGTGTGTGGGTAAGGCTCCAATTAATCTGCAGCACTTACACTTTATGGACTCTTTTCCTACCGTGCCCACCTCCCATTCTCATTCCTGCTGTCTAGTAAAGAGCCGAAACTACGTGGGTGGACTGCCCACACACTCCTCTGAAAAATGCTGCCTGAGTCTGTCTGTCTCATCATCTCCCCTTATGGAATTTCTGGCTGCGGGATCAAACTCTCACTCTCTCACTGTCTCCCCATCACCCTCTCCCTCTCTGTCTAGATGTGGATGAGTGCATACAGGCACCCAAGCCTTGTAACTTCATCTGTAAGAACACAGAGGGAGGCTACCTCTGTTCCTGCCCTCGTGGAT
Organism: Serranus cabrilla; assembly: GCA_903364295.1. Taxonomy (NCBI): domain Eukaryota; kingdom Metazoa; phylum Chordata; class Actinopteri; order Perciformes; family Serranidae; genus Serranus; species Serranus cabrilla. The sequence goes on from CAFUXE010003075.1 coordinate 745,355, forward strand.
ACATCCTGCAGGAAGACGGGAAGAGCTGCAGAGGTGACACACACACACACAGCAAAACAGAACCTCTAAATATTTAAGAATACCACATTAAGATCAGTGCTTCTCAGATCAGTTCAGTCAAAAGGAGGGCAGCAGGCAGCAGGTACTTGGCTGTGTGACAGATTTCCCCAGGGGACAATAAAGTTCCTGCTTGACTTAGTTTCCAGGTTAGGGTGCTGAGTGGGTCAGTGTTCTGCTCAATGTCCCAAGACGCTCCAATTCGACCGGAGTGTCCACACGCACGTGTTTGTTCCATGAACGCGTAGCCTACATCCACAGCCTGTGACACAGAGCATCTGGCAGTGTCTCTGTTTATCAAGCTTGTTTGTGAGTCTAAACAAGTGTTCTTGTGGTGTTCAGTTTTTAGGACCTTTTTCATCTTTATTTACCATAGCGGTAGTTTCCCCCTCTACAGTCCCCCTCTGTGTTTCCGGTGTCTGGTTCATTTGCAGTTCATTTGTAGGTCAGTGACTGTAGAAGGACTGGAATTTGACTCCCAGAAAAGACGGGCGCCCATACAGTAGAACATGGAGTGATCTGACCCAGCTCAAACCACAGTGTCTTCAATGCACTGCTAAGCATTTCTAACTGTTCTGTTGAATTTTATGTTGTTTTTCAGATCTGGATGAGTGTTCGACCAAACAGCATAACTGTCAGTTCTTGTGTGTTAACACCATCGGTGGGTTCACCTGCAAATGTCCTCCCGGCTTCACCCAGCACCACACCGCCTGCATAGGTAAATAAACACACGCAGAAACTAAATATCTTTTTTTTTCGTTTGCTCCTTTCACAGAGGTATATTTATTGAAGTTTTGCTAATTTTTAACAAACAATGAACAGATAATCATTGAATAAATTATCTTTATTTTCAGCTATATAGTGTACATCTTGAAAATAACATTTCACACAATATTTTTAGCACAATTAAAAACCAAAAAAAGCAATAGGCTGAAGCACATGGCTTATTTTTCCTATCCTGTACCATCCAAGGAAAAACCCAGAATATCAGCCATCAAATCCAAATCAAAATTACTTTGTTTATCCCAGAGGGGAAATTCATTTACATCATTAACACATAAACATTAGAAAACAATACCCAATAAAATGACATGCTAAGTAAATACATTCTAAAAAACAAAGAAAAAAACTCAACATTGAATAGAAGCAAAAATGCAACTGACACTGAAACCAGCAAATTATATACCCAGAATATTCAGAAAAAAACATACAATTAATTTAATTGATTAGATATTTATACATAAGATAAGATAAAAAGAACAGTAACATAAAAACTATATATATATATTTGATCATCCAAATATTTTTTTATGAGAAAATGCAACTTCTGTTTATTTGCAATTCAGCCTCCACTCCAGCATGTCATGTTGAATACACATGTTCCCTCACTATGTCATCTCTGATGGTGTCTTCCAGCCCGGCTCATAAAAGATCCCTGATCCACTCTCTTGTCTAACCTTTACTGACTGTCGTTCAGAGTTAATGGACTCCGGCTGATATCACACTGATCTTATTAGTCTGGGCTGGTTTGGAGTCGTGGCTCACTCAGCGATGCTTTGTTATGGAACTTTGCAGCAGGTCACCATGACAACCACAAGCTTTTTTTCCAGACCATAAAGCAACTCCCATGACCTCACATCAAATCACAGATCCCTCAGTTTTGACTGTAGGAGTTACCCCAGGCAAATAACGTACAGTAGGTGTGGACGTGTTATTCATTAAGGAGGTTGGAGAAACACGGGTGTGACATGAAACACTTCATACCTCTTCTGTAGGCTCTGCTGATGTGCTTCACTGTGGAAACCCAAACTCCTTCAGGGCAGGTGATCATTCACCAAAAACAAAGACATATTGTAAATACTGTTATGATAATAATATATAATAATAATAATATTTTTTAGCACAACCTCACCCATATGACCCTATAATTATTTCTTACTTTGACTTACTGGATCAACGTTTCAAACCCAAAAAACACATAAAAAATGTAAAATCTTGACTTTGAAGGTGATGGATTTTTTTACTTTCACAACACACTCATGCTCAATAAAGAATTTTAAATGTCGCAAATGTGAACACAGTAGTGATGGAAGAAGTATTCAGATCCCTTACTTATGTAAAATGACTAATACCACACTGCAGAATTACTCCATTACAAGTAAAAATCCTGCATTCAAAACTTACTTAAATAAAAGTACACAGCAGCAAGTATCAGCACCAAAATGTACTTTAAGTATCAAAAGTAAAAATACTCCAGAATGGCCCCGTTCAGACAATTATATATATTTTTTTACTTTATTCCAAATATATTATTGTGTTATTATTATTGATGCATTTATGTAAGCAGCATTTTACTGTTGTCAAGAGGGCTCATTTTAATTAATGAATAAACTGTTATGAGGTTTAATTTATAAACATGGGTAATCACTTTAAATGTATTGTATTTTTTCATGTTAATCTTGACCTGAAAAGTAACTAAAGCTGGCAGCTAAATTTAGTGGAGTAAAAAGTACAATATTTGTCCCACAAGTAAAGTAAATATACTTAGTTACATCCCACCATTGGAAAACAGGTTGCAAATATAACATATAAGAGGTGAAATGAGGATAACATTAAGTTATATATATTTTTATACTAAATATAATAGACCGTATCTCCGGTTTTACTCAGCCTGTCATCATCAAACAAAGACTGACATGGAGTTTCAAGCCAGTACTTTAGAGGGAAGTTGACAGCACGGCTCAATGCTGTATGTGAATGTGGTTTGATTGACTCCAGAGGGCTTAAAGTGTTTTGACAGACAAAAGCTGAAGCAGGACTCTCAGAAGACAATTTAGCTGAAAAATCAGCTGACATTTAGACATTACAGCCGCTTTGATCCTAAACTACATGATTGTGTTCAGATTTGCAGTAACGACAGCCAAACATGTTTGTGATGTTTGGCAAAAAAAAAACCTCAGCTCAAGGTTCACTCACTACCTTCATTTCTAGGAAAAGCTTGTTGTGTTTGGATTATTTTGTCAAACTGTTATTCCCAAGGGCAAGAATGAACTTGGACACTAAATAGTTTGTGATTACCTCCTCTGGTTTGAGATCAAATCAGTAGGTGAGAGGCTGTATTACTAAACCCCTGCAGCCTGTGAGATCATCTGCAGCCACAGTTTTGTTTTTAAGGAACCAGTGTTGACTTTCCATGAATTTAAAAATGACTCTGCACATCCAAAGCGATGGTGACTTTTATATCATTTGAGGGCAAAACTATCAACGATGCAATCAAAAAAAGTTTTATTGGAGGTTGTGATTAAAAATTTATTATTGCAGATGGAAACTTTTGTTTACAGATCCATCAGTTTTCTTTTGAATCCAAGAGTTTTGCTTGCTGTTGAGCTGAAACTTGTGGGTGGGACGTGTGCTGAGAGATGTAAGACCCGTCTTTATTGGCCGGTCTTGATCAGAGTGACAGCTTGCCAGCATCGCTCCAGCTCCTCTTCTCCACAGACTCCCACCCTTTATTTACTCCCAGTGGATGTCACCAACCTGTCACTCCGATCCAAACTGGCCAATACGTATGTCTCTTACATCTTTCAGTCCAGGTCCCGCCCACCAGATTCAGCTCAATGGCAAGCAAAACTATTGGATTAGCAAATAAAACTTTTGGATTCAAAAGCAAAACTTTTGGAATTGCAACCAAAGGTTTGGGATCCACTGTAATACATTTTTAATCACAAATGTTTACCAGCATAAAAACATTCTTTCATTGCAGTGTGGGAAGTTCTGCTCTCAGACACACTCTGTTTGATGGCAAAATAAGGACACAAATAACCCCACAACCCGATTAAGGGTTATAATCAGCCTTTATATCATGTTTTGCCCTTGTCTGAACCTTCCCTCTTCTCTGTGTAGACAACAATGAATGTGCGACAGACCCCAATCTGTGCGGCTCCAACGGTGCCTGCCAGAACACTCCAGGGAGCTTCAATTGCGAGTGCCAGCGGGGATTCTCATTAGATCCTAATGGACAAGCCTGTGAAGGTCCGACAACAATTAATACCAGCCTCAGTATCAGCTGATTCATTACAGAAAAAGGCTCTTACTGTACTTTTGTTGTGCGTTCGTCCCTGACAGATATGGATGAGTGCGATGGAAACCACAGGTGTCAGCACGGCTGTCAGAACCTGGTGGGTGGATACAGGTGCAGCTGTCCACAAGGCTACCTGCAGCACTACCAGTGGAACCAGTGTGTGGGTGAGTAATACCACCGTTCTTTTTTTATCAGCAAATATAAAAATTCTTTCCTTTTGTGGCATCCTGATGCCAAAGTATGCACCACGCCGCCTTGATGCTCTGGACGAGAGCCCGGCCTGGAGCCTTGTAAAAACAACTTATCCATCCTTCACCTCTTTCCTGCCACTCTTTCAATATAAACATGTCAAAAATGTTTTTCCTTCCCTCTGAAAGTTCAACCCTTCCCTTACTGTGGTAAGGTCATGAGAAAAGGAAATGACATGTTAAAAATAAATGCTCAATATCCCATTTGCAACCCCAACAAAGATAATTTATCATATGTATATATATATATATATATATATATATGGCAATTAATCAATACAAAGATAGAAACTGTGATTGCGACAAGATAAACCCTATGAGGCTTCTGGACTTTTCTCACTCTAAAAGGACAAAGAGACCTATTAAAGCAGGAACAAAAACATGAAAATAAGAAGACGGTGCGACACCAAAATCTGTAAGCACATACAATAATTAGAAATAGTTGAGGCATTGACAAAGTAATTGTGTGGTGCAGTGTGTGTGTGCCCCAAAATAAAGAGCTTTTGTTAGTTAAACCTCTATTTTTAGTTCAAATCTCTCCACATATTTCCAGCGTTAATGGCAGAAGTTCCCACTATTGTTTGTGTCCTTTAACTGGAATGACCTCTTGTTTGTTTATTTCCCATCAACTTCCTGTGACCCAGATGAGAACGAGTGTCTGAACAGCCAGATCTGCGGGGGAGCGTCATGCCACAACACCCTGGGGAGCTTCCGCTGCCTCTGCCCCACCGGCTTCAACTACGAGCAGCCGGGCGGAGGCTGCTCAGACGTCAACGAGTGCTCCACCACCCAGAACCCCTGCAAGTTCGGCTGCTCCAACACCGATGGGGGATATCTCTGCGCATGTCCACCTGGGTACTTCCGTGCAGGACAAGGGTACGTGAGTGAATGACTGTGAAAGCTGTCTGTAGATGCTTCCTGTTGACTGACGGCTTTGTCTTCGTTTCAGGCACTGTGTCACAGGTCTGGGCTTTACTAGCGGCGGCCCCGGTGGTGAGCAGGGAAGTGAGGTGGATGAGAATTCTCTGTCTCCTGAAGCCTGCTATGAATGTAAGATCAACGGATATCCCAAGAAGGGACGCAAACGTCGCAGCACCAACTCGACACAGGAGGAACCGCTGGAAGACATGCAGGTAATGTGTCAACATGCAGGGCAGCAGCTGAGGTCATGGGGAACTTTAGGGTTTCCCCACCTGAGAGGACGTAAAGGAGGAGTCAGCAATTCCAGAGAAGGATGTTGATACTTGAACTCAACACCCAAACAAATATCCATCCGTGCTTCGTCAGAACATTTTTGTGTTTACAGTCTTTCTCACTCCCACTGCATTTCCTTTTATACATTCATGGCCTTTCCTGTCCTCCTGTCCCTGGTGTGCATTGTGTGTAGATGAACAGTGTTTAGCTTCCCTTCATGTTGGTTGAGCCCAAAGCAGCCAGTGGCAGAAATTAGCTGCATACTGAGGGAACACAAAGGGGCTTCAAATTAGGCAAATTGGGGTTTTAAAGATAAACTACGTTTTCCACTGCTTTGGATGTGCGATAAAAAAACAGAGAGTAGCTGATATAGAAACGATCATTTTAAGGGTTAAGTCTTCCTTCAGTGATAGAAAGTATGCACTTTAGGACCAGTGATTGAAAAAATATTCAAATCTCTTACTTAAGTAAAAAGAACTAACAGCACACTGAAAAATGACTCCACCACAAATAGAAGTCCTGAATTCAAAACTTACTTAAGTAAAAATACAAAAGTATCGACATCAAAATGTAATTAAAGTATAAAAAGTAATTATTGATTTTTTATTACTATGGATGCATTTATGTAAGCAGTGTTTCCATTTTCTCAAAGTTGGGCTAATTTGAACAACGTTATATACTGTTTTTAGGTTAATTTAAAAAGATGTCTAATCACTTTGAATTTATCATGTTTTGAAAAGTAACTAAAGCTGGCAGCTAAATGTAGTGGAGTAGAAATATAAAGTTACATTAAATGGATATACTCAGGTAAAGTACACATACCTTAAAACTGTACTTAAGTACAGCAGTTGAGTAAATGTACTTAGTTACAATCAACCACTGTGTAGGAAACGTCTTATATTCACCATACTTTTGCTGGACCACGTTTTCTTTCTGCAGCTGACTGAGAAGGAGATCAGCCTGGCCAGTGTGGACATCGAGGACACCCTGCAGATCCACCTGAACATCAGCGACCTGAGCAGCCGCGATCACATCATGGATTTCACCCCGGCCTTAAACACCCTCAGTGACCACGTGCGCTACAGCATCGACTACGGAAACGAAGAAGGCTACTTCAAGATCAACCAGAGAGAGGGCGTCAGCTACCTGCATCTGAGCAAGAAGAAGGCCCTCCCCTCAGGGGCGTACTTCCTTCAGATCAGCAGCATGCCCCTCTACAGGAAGACGGAGCTGGCTGAACTAGAGGACCGACACGATAAAGACTACCTCACAGGACAGCTGGGAGAAATACTGAAGATGAGGGTGCAGATCATCCTCCATTAACCATCACAAGACTGAGACAGGCAGATGTCGCCGGCAGCTGCTGATCCAGCGTCAGGCTCACACTCCCCAAAAAGGCCAAACAACTCTGACTCTGGATCAGCAGTTAGGGGCAACTTCTACTTGCTCCAACAGGGAGAATGGCTCGCCACCAAAGAGACAAGAAGGGGGTGGGGGTGGGGGGTGGGGACTGCTTCATTTGATTTGCCAAAGATGATTCTACATATCATAGATACAATTTCTGTGGAAAATGCCAGCTGAATGAGGCAGTATCAAAGATTTCAGTCAAATGAAGAACATATTGCCCCTACACACAACATCAGCTGCGTGTGAAGCACTATGAGTGTGTGAATGGTTTTTAATTGTAGGGTTTATTAATGTTGTATGATGATATGTGGAATCAGGTGCCACTTTGAAGGGCATGAGGACTGCAGAAAGCTCTAAAGGCCGAGTTTTTTAGAACTCAGCTTAGGTGGAAGAAAAGGGTGAGTCCCAATAGTCTGCAATAAATTCATTTCCTCCCCTCAGGTAAATGACTGAACAAGCCTGGACACACGAAAGTACACACATTTCTCCTTCCCCAGATAATAATTTAATGGAGTGAAGATGAAAAAAGATTATGAGAATGTTTAGGAGAGGAAAGGAACCCACTATGGACTATTGTGATGTAGCCATGTCAGAGCTTGAATGACTCCTACTGCATATTTAAACTATGCTTTTCCATCTTTCCTACTGACTAGAATAATTCATATTTACTGGTGCTAGCAACACATCCACATAGACTTCTGAATGCACTGTACTACTATACAAAACTCAGTAGTCAACAAGATTCAATCCCATTGGTCATTCTGAAGATTTCATGTCTTTGCAACAGTAACAGCTAGCTTCATAGCCTGTCCGCTCTCCTCTATACTACATGTAAATTGTGTTTATACTGTAATAATCGATGCCACTTTTAATCTATGAAGCATTTGTAAACTAGAGGAAGCCCCTGGAATAGAGGGGTTTGTAATGGTGCTTATAATGACCAACTACTTCCTTTGTAAACTGTGTATACATACACACACCTGCACACACACACAACACACATTGATGATGCCAAACCTGGGCCTTCATGATTATGCACTGAGGTCTTCGTGGCCACACATTCTCTCACAAATACAATCAGTGCTGCATTGCCACGGACCAGCCTGACACCAGTCTGTGTTCTCTGTTCACATCAGTGAGGGTTTAGTTGTAAATTCACAATAAAAACATATTTTTGGTGTATATGTATTCACTGCTGTGTTTTCCCCTTTTATCCAGATTTAGAAGGAAAGTTCTCCCCAAATAAAAAGCAAACAGTTTCTTTTACTTGTACTTCTATTTTTCAGTCTAAATTGTTTTGGTGTGAGCTTTAGTGTTTCAGATATTGGCTGTAGAGAAGTCTGCCTTCTCTCAAGTATAATTGAACAAGATGGCACTTCTTTTGTGGTGCTAAAGCGCCAAAAACAACAAACAAAAAAGCAACTCCTCTTCCCAGAAATCATGACCCAGTTACTCAAGATAATTACTGGCAACAAGTATTAAGACAATCCACACATCTTCTGTGAGCAGTGACATGTAGGAACTATGCTAAAAACTAAAGTTTCACCTGAAACTGCCCAACACAAGCTCTGTGGATTATCTGGGGCCTGTTTACAAAAAAAAGGCAGGCATATTTCAGTCATTCTGCCCCATTTCAATTTGTTTCCATAAAGCAAATTCAACATAGTTTTAACCTGGTTACTAGGGCAACGTATGCTGTGAAACTTGTTAAATTTGCTTTATGGAACCAAATTTAACGATGATGAGTCAAACTAACTGAAATTAGCCTGGTTTATTATGTAAACCAACGTCATGGAACAGGCCCGAGGTTATTATTTCTGGAAAGGTGTCTGTTTTTAAAATGGATTTCTGTGCTGCCTCGTTCTATAACATTAAAGAGAAGGCAGACATCACTATGGTTGATATCTCCAACACTTGGTCATTACAAAACTATTTAGATTGATACACAGCACTTTAGGTAAGAATAATATGTATTTGATTTAGGGTTGAAATGTCCCTTTGATGTAACTAAGTTTAACAAATAGCTGCTCGCTTAATGTTAGAAATCCCTCCGATTCACTTGTGTATAACCAAAGTGCAACTTGATCTCTGAATGTTTAATGAAACTCACATCACCCCAATGGAATCAGGGCTTGAGTGCAACATGTTCAGATGAGATGCATTTCTTGTCCTGCACTGCCCCCTTGTGGAGATTTAGAAGACTTATTATTTTGTTGAGGCTCAGACAAGTGTGTGTCAGATTACAAAACGATGAAAGTCTCACTAAAGACACCAGACTCTCCAAAGTACAAAACAAGAACTTTATTAGCAACTAATCCATATATGTTCAACATGTACATCGTCAGTTATATCTGGAGCTTTCAGTTGCGTCCAGTTGATCCGAAACCTCCAGCACCGCGCTCCGTCTCGTCAAGAGTCTGCAAGAACAAAGCCATAAATATTAAAACTCACTGCAGGAAAGTCACTTTGAATGACATCTTCAAATGGTCATTAAGTTGGATCAACTCATGAAGCTCAGATGTATTGCAAGACTGGTTCATTTAACTGCATTAGTTTATATAGTTCATTTATATGGTGTTTCTAAGCTTGCAGTTTACCTCTTGCTCCTCCAGATCTGGGTAGCAGATCCTCTCACACACCAGCTGAGCAACTCTGTCACCCTTTTTCACTGCAAAGAACAGAAGATTAGATAATTTTTAAATTGCATATCTGAACCACAAAATAACTTTACATTTTAGTCTTTATGTACAGTTGAGAAACTGCACAAATTGCATGATGAAATAAGATCTAATCTAGGAGGATTGTCATCATACTTTTAGTTCAATTAACAAAAACTGGGGGTGAAGTATTGCTGGTGCCTAATATATATTCACTGATACCACAACTCACCATCAAATGTTTCTTTGCTGAAGTTGAAGAGCACAACTCCCACGTTTCCTCTGTAGTCTTCATCTACAACTCCAGCTGAAGAGAACATACAAAAGCATTAGAGAAATTGAAAATGACTGACATGATAAGGGTTCAAACATGACCTGCTCTCATGGATCATAGGAAGGGAAAATAGGTAAAGACTCACCACCAACATCAATAAAGTGTTTTGCTGCCAGACCAGACCTCGGTGCTGAGAAGGACAAAACAACAAGAGGAAGTTATGACCTCTTGTTTTGCAGCTGGTGTAACATTTACAATGCAATGCAGACACAATGACACAGCAGGAACAACCTGTAATGCCAGAGTTGCATCAGTATGTCAAACACTCACCCACTCTCCCATAGCAGCCGTGTGGAACTGCTATCTGGATGTCTGTCTTCACAATGGCCTTATCCATGGGACCAATGGTATAATCATATGCACTGTTTAAATCCAGAGAATTAAGGTTAGCTGGTGTTTGTGGCAGTATATTCACATTACAGTCACTTTTGCACAGAGCACCATTTAGCAATACAAAACTATTTTGTGTAGGAGCAAAACTTAATTGTTCATAGGCATTTGAAATTATTTTTACAGTCATATCAAGTCGTTTAAACGCCTGTTAAAAGAACATGCGGCCAAAGCATTAAAACAAAACATACTGAATTATATTTTTATAGTACAACCAACCTGTAGAGATCATATCCCGCTGCTTTAGACGAGCCTCTGGTAGGAGTGGTGGCATGCTCGGTGAGTTTTGCAAACCTGAGGACAGGTTTGTCTTCTGCAGGCTTTGTCTCTAGCCTTGTTCTCTTTGATGGAGAAATCGCACAGGCATCTTCAACTTCTAGGGCGGGCATGATGGCAAAGTTTGGAGTTAAAAGAACCCGAAAGTGCACTAAATAATTAATATGGAATAAATTAACAACTAGAAGACACTACTACAGTCCACTACTGCACGGTTTAAAACAGCTTCTGCTCCAGTTTCTTGGCGGTCCCTGTATTTAAACTGAATCTCCCGCGCTGGAAGTTGCGCCAAATTAGCTCCTCCCCGAAACCACTCTACTTAAAACAGATACTTTATTATACAACTACAACGTAGTGAAATTACTACAATAGCTTATATAGTTTGCTATAGAGCTGTCATCAAATGCATTTGGGGAGATAAGTATTTAAATAAATGAAGCGACAAGAAAGTAAGGATTCTCCGTAGCTATGGCAACCTCGTCACCAGTTCTCGCGAGAATTAAATCTATAAACAAATGACCTGTTAAAATATGCAACAAAAACACACAAAAAATGTATTATATCATAATAATTATATTGTGATATAGCTTTGCTTTACTTACGCATTGCACCAAAATAAAGAAGGCGTAGTGTTGTTTGTGTTTACAGGTTCAGAACACGACAAATATAAAATAAAGCAGCATGCTAAAGCCAAAGCGGCTTTTCGTTGCAGAATGCTAAGCAGGCTAGCAATGCTAACGTCAACAATAACTTGACATGTTGCGAATAGTAACGTTATCCATCCTCATGCCTCGCTTGCCTTTGTTTAAAGGGGGCGTCTGAATATGAAATGCCCTTCCTAAGAGACGAGAAGAAGCGTCAGAAATAGTAGAGCATCGTAGATGAAGATCTCTTAGCTTTAGCAACGTTCGTGTCATAATGTTACCTAACTACGTCTGTAAGCTTACAGCTAGCTGACGTCCTCACAGCTGATCACTTCCTCCTCCGCTTCCTCCTTCTGCTCTGGTCTGTCCCGTCTAGTCCCGACATGCCACCCCGCACTCTAAAACAGTGTTAAAGAAAACGATTTCTTTGAATAGAAACCTAGATGAGTATTAATAGATTATATTCTTAAATCTATTTCAAGACTTGAAGTCCATTTGATGTTGTAGTTTTTTAAAGATTAATTTACTGTGTGCGTGATCCTAAATGCCAACCTTTTGGCTGGCATGGCTGGGCAGTAATGGATTACATACATTGGGGATTTAGATTACACAAATATGTAATTGTCATCAACCCAGATTATATTAGGGGAAAAAAACTGTAATTATATTACAGTTACCTTATCAAACTTACTTTTTATATTCGTGTTAAATGGCAGTATTTATTATGTTTACTGTGAACAACACTTCCTTACAGTTGGTAAATATACCACTAAACCTGGATGAACATTTTCATTGAACATGTTTTTTTAACAACGGTAAATGCAGAATATGAAATATACACTTTATTTGCATTGAATATGTATGAAAAGTAACAAAGCAAAACAGTTGTCTGTGCTTGCATTAGGCATAATATTTTTAGTGTTTGATTCTGAAATACAAAAAAAATATTTTGATTAGATTCCATTATTTTGATTATGCAACTAATTTCCAAAAATGCCACTTAACTGACGAAATTTTGATGTATAATAATAATAATAATAATAATAATAATAATAATAATAATAATAATAATAATTATAGTAATTTGATCCAACTGTATAGGCTAAAATCATGGCTGTAATACTTCTCCTTAAGATGTGAGATAGCTCTCTTAACAGCCATTTTTTGATCATCAAACAGAATCAATAACCTAAAGTCACACACAATTTGACACATTGCTGGTTATGCACTTTCCCTTGGGACAAATAAAGTTTAAGCTTGTCATAATCCCATAATCCCATAATTATGTTGTCTAATGGCACACAAAGTCAATTTGAATGTCCAGCAAGCTAATTTTTAATAACTTTTTTCCTCAAACTGTTATCATCACTTGAAATTTTAGTCACATCCCAAAGTCTTAGGTCTCCTTGCTGCCCCCCTCTGGGAATACATTAGCACTGCAATACAGGATGTTGACTAGGATTCATAAATTACCTCTATTCTAAATGTGCCCTTCTGCATTAAATAAGAATGCATTTGCTTCCAATTAAGTTACCAAATTACATACATTTTCCACACCAGAAATACCAAGATGCCGTGTTTTTCTGCTGTTTTCTGTGTTTTGCATTTTTGTGTGTTTAGTTGTAAAAACAACCTTCATGCAGTAAAGTAAAACTAGAAAAATATGTATAATTTAAAAAAGTGTTAAGTTGTGCAAGTAAAACAAAACAAAAAAAGCACCTCAGCAAACACTAACATGCAGCAAGAAACAGTCTTTATAGTAAATTATTGAATTATTGAAAAATACTTAAAATAGTGTAGATTGTCCGATAAAGACAGATAAAATTCCCTATTGTGAGATGTCAAAAATTTGACAAAAAAAGTCATACTATATAGCATGTCGATTTTCTTTCCATGAAAAGGTCATAAGATTTTAAAATGCCCCAAATTCATAGAGTAGCTTTATTAGAGTCTGCTGACACGTGTTATGGTATAATTTTTGAAAAAGGAACAGAAAACACAATTTTATGAGCTTGCCAAAAACTGGAAAAAGTCATACTATAGCATGTCAATTTTTGTCAAAAATGGCGAAATTTTAAAATGCTTAAAGATGCTTAAAATGGTCTTATTATACTCTGTTGATACATTTAGTAGTTTAGTTTGTCCATAAATTACTGAAAAACACCATATTATGAGATGTCAAAAAATTTGACAAAAAAGTCATACTATAGCATGTCGATTTTTTTCCATTGTTATGTGCCAGAGGGCTTGTGTTGATTGTGTGTTTCTGCCTCTCCTCCCCCTCCTTTCTGTTTCTTTCAGGTGTTAACGACCTGATTGGATCCACCTGTGGATCTGATTTCCACCTGCTGAGCTGGCCAATCAGAGATGGTGTGTGGCAGTTTAAAAGGGCCCACATTCAGGATCACTGGTGGCTGCCATCATTTCCTGTGTTAAGCTTTGTCTGTGAGTCTTGTGTTTTTTGGTTGGAAAACTTTGACACTTTTATGTGCAACACTTGTGGTTGGGAGTTCGGGATGTTGGGGGGTGTAACAGAAAATAATTGAGAAGCACTGCTTTACACTAACATGTCCCACTGGCACATTTCTCTGGACAAAAAATATCTCACCTCATCTAATCATCTAACAAATTAAAGAGACAAGAATAAGAGACTATTAATCCTTTATTTCAGGTAATCACAATTATATATTTAAATAGAAAGACAGATAAAAGATTAAAATATACAGAATTGTTGTCTTTACAATCTTATATTTCACTCAATTTTCCTTAAACGAAAAGTGTGCTGTGATAGTAACATTAGACATATTTAAACAGTGTACAGTGAAACATGGCAAACAGCTTTATGATAGCAGTTTATTTTACACTCGGAGAATATCAAGGAATGTTTAAAAAAGAGAATCAAACCTTAACTCGTGCACTTTAAAAGAACAGATGCTGTAAATCATTTAGGAAAGGAAGAGCTTCTGTTTAAAAAATATCCACCAGCGAATTCTTCTATATACATGTATTTTACAATCACAGCAGCCAGCAACACCGTCACAGTTAGATCGACGTGCGATTTGACTTTGCTCTTATCCCAAAATATTAGCTATTTGTTTTTATCCTATGCATATAACAATATCTGAGTTTGTGCATACACTGTTGCCAAGAAATTCCCATTCAGACTGTCTGATATTTACAAATTCAATATCAGAAATGCATTTTTCTTTGCTGAGACTTAGTCTTGTTCCTCACTGACAACATCCATATGATACTCTGAGTACAGAACAGCATAAAAAGTTTACACTGGTAGTCTTCAACAGTGTGCAGTGATACAGATCACAACTTTCCACAAGCTATCATGAAACAGCGCATAAAGTACCAGACAAAGTGATAAAAAAAACTGGCTAATGGTGAAACATTAACAAGACGTTTTTCTTATATTTTCTCATGAGTATGAATGCGTTCATCAGGACTTAACTAAAAAATGCTTGTGTTACAATGTTGGTTTGAATAGCATCATCCATGGTGGTGGTAAGCTTTATGAACACGGTCCATCATTATGGTACTACCATTTGTTTCCTTTATAGCTGCCTGTAACCTGCAAGGTGCTCAGGAGTAGAAAGTGAGCACACTCTTGTGGTTGCCTCTGATGAGCAGGGTCGGTGGGAGGTCTTTGGTCAGGACGTCCAGCCAGGCCATGTAGAGGAAGTCAGAGACCGATTCTTTACGAGCGATGGGCATGCTCCTGCAGGGTGACGGGACAGAGAGCATGTTAGACACTGTTTCTTCAAGCTTGGCACTTCAATGCAAGAAGAATTTTAAACTCTGAATCTGATTATAGATCTTTTTTTTATGGAGATGGTATCATTTTAAACACAAGTAGCTAAATATCTATACAACTATACTCTATACAACTACATTGTTATTCAGGCAGCAGTTGGTTATACTCACACAATGATCAGATTTGCTGATTTGGAGTTTTCCTGAAGCAATTCATTCAGTCGTACTTGGAGGTTGGTCTGTAAAAACAGCAGCATTTACTTTTTAACAAACCAATACATCATTTGTCTGTGCTGTATATACAATCTTGACTTAGTGTCACCCAGGGTGGTAACTTTGTGTTGAAAAAGGCTTAAAATATGCAAATTGATGCAATGTAACTGGAGAAAGTTAATGAGGTCAGACTTGACAAAAAAAAAAGGGTCAGAAAAAAACTTGCAACACAACAAAAGTGTAAAACCCAGGCTGCAATAGCTGACAGTTGATAATGCAAAATGTGCTTATACAAACGTGCATTTGTTTTTTATATTTACACTGCAAAGTATTTGTTCTTATGCAAAAAAAGATGTTAAAAAAACTGCAAACAAACTGCTTTTGTTAGTTAACATTTGTTGGTGCAAAATGTTTTTAAAAAGCTTTTTAAAAGTGATGGGGACAAAGGGACATGTCCCCAGGGTCCCCAGTACCTATGGAGTCAGTGGTTTTACCTTCTCCTCAAAGGTGCTCAGCTCTTCATCTGTGATTTTCCACGGCTGCTCTTTGCGCATGGCCTCAGCCTGAGCTGTGTCTTTAGACCCCTCATGCAGACAGAAAGGCTCAATCATGTCCTCTAACTTCTTCAAGCTGGGGGGAAGCAGATAAGAACATGAGCCAAGTGGAAAATATTCATTTTTTAATATCATATAATATGCAGATACTATGAGGTGATTAAATTTGACTATTACTGTCGCACCATCTGGTCTGCTGCCACTATTATTACTGCAGAAATGCAATTACCTGTCAGAGCTGGGTTGGACATGGATATCATCGATGACGTTGATGTCGGAGCAGTTAATTCTGAATTTCTGCAACAGAGACTTCATCCTGCAAGACAAGATTATTACACGCTGATTAACTTTCATATAAATATTGTTAATTATTGGCAGTTATACTAAATAACATCTCCTGTAAAGGGATGTTGTTGGCTCATGAATTTTCATAGCTGGTTTTGCCAATTAATTTCCCCAAATGAACTTCCAACCAATAAGGTAAAATAGATTTTGAAACATTTTTGTTTTTTTAAACTCACTCCTGTTTATCCAGCTCAGTGCGTCCCGGCTGTCCCGCGATGAAGATCCTTAATTTACTGTCTTTCCACTTCTTCCTGGTAGTGAGGATGTATGGTAGCAGCAGGGTAAGGCCTGGGAGAGGCAAAATGCATTTTTTATTGTAAAACCAATCAATCCAGTTGGTTTTATTGTAGAAAACATTTGCCAAGGTTTTTATGCTCTGCACTTGTCAGTTACCAGGAGATCTGAAACACTTAGTAAAGCACTTCCATGAATTTGATGGACAGGTCAAGCTTGGGTCAGGACACGACCATGGATCGATTATTGAACGGAGCAGCAGTGTCAGGGCCGCCCTGGTTTTCACCAGCAAAATCTCACCCCAAGAGACACAAACCAGCCAGGAAGACACTCAGAACGACCAACTAAACAACTAAACAACAACAAAAAAAAAAGAGTACGAAACAAAGACAAAAGATACAAAATAGCTACAAATAACAAGACCACAGAGACTTACTATGAAAGGGGCAAAACAAATACAAAGAGAGAAAAAACGACAACTACACAAATGGGGCAAACAGCCATGGGGAAAACAAATAAACAAATAAACACAAAGCGTAAAAAAGCAACTATTACGTAAGAGATCCATAACAAGAGGGACTCAAAATTACTACAAAGAGACACTAAACAACCACAAAAGGCGCAAAATCAATGACAAAGTGCAACAAAACAACTACAAAGAGACAGAAAACAACAACAAAAAGAGGATAAACAACAGTAGAGACTGTTTCTTGCTGCTGTGTAAAGAGGTGGTGGGGCATTTTGCATGTCTGTGTCCAGGGATCTGTTGTCTCACACTGATTAAATTGTGGTTGTGATTCAGGTCCGAAATTTCTGACTTTTAGGTTAACATCTTTGTCTTGTTTTGTTTAATTATTCAGGTTTTATTAATTTAATTCTGATTTCTTACGTCCGCAGGATGTCTGCATTAGTATCAAGGAGAACGTGATGTGTCTCTGTGCACGTATCTGTTACAAGCTTTATGGCGAGATGCATAAGAGAAGGCTGCCTCGGGGAACCAACACCTACCTCCATCGTCAAACAGCCACCACACATCAATGGTGCCTTTGGGCTGTTTCTTCTTGAACTGAGCGCTGGCCTCCAACAGCCTCTCATTCATCTTGGCAACCTGCGGGGGCGGAGGGCCGCACACTGACACTGAGAGAGAGAGAGAGAGAGGGGGGGGGGAAGATACGAGAAATGAGAAGTGGATGAGGTAGAGGAACAGTAGGAGGGAATCTAATTCATTGAAGAAGCATGGAGAGTTCAGTTGGATGGGAAAACTAGCGCAAATCAACATTAAGAGCGGACTCTACATCAGCAGGAACAGTCATCTCTCAGGTTTAATGTTCCAATGAGTGGGATCCAGATTGCATACTAACGACCATCGCAGTCTTGCCAGGAAGCAGCTCTGTGGTGTGCGTGTGTGTGTGTGTGTGTGTGAGTGTGGAGACAGAGATAGATGGAGCGAGAGGCTTAAAGCACCCTCTGCTGTCTGGGTTAAAGGGGCTGCTCTTAAGGGATGCTCTTCAAACTGGAACGAAAGGGACCATATTATTGGATTACACCCTCAGAGACATCTTTAGTGGGAGTGCTTGATTCAATTATATCTCAATAGGAGAGTGGGGAACTTTCCAAAAAAGATGTGTGCGATTGGTTTCATTTGTTAAATGTATGTTCAGTAGGAATATGAGGAGGAGAGTGAGATAGATACCTCCGATCCCCACATATTCAAAGATCGCACTCGTCTTTTGATGCAAACTTTGCTTTACTTAGCTTAGCGTGAAACCTTTCTGAAATGTCAGGTAAGATTTGGAGAGAGAGAAACCCCATCTAGAGAGAGATACCTCTGGTGGTGAGTACTTGCTGAGAGGAGTTCCTGGACTTCCTGAACAGTCCTTTTGATTTCCCTCCGTTCTGCATCACGTCATTGTCCTGCGCGTCTTTTGCTGCCTTGAGCATCTCCTCTGAAATACACAAAATCAGATTTATGATAATCATATAATCATTCGGAACACGTGTTGATTATCTTTGTTATTGTAAAAATTTCCCCAGAGGCACAGCCGTAAACTGGTTGTTATTTTTAGTATCTTATCTGTTCACTACCTGACCTTTATAAATCCGTCGTAATCTACAGAACAAAGTGCCCTGCTTATCCTTCTTATTTTATTATAGTCAGTTACTGCGGGTTATTACCAGAATAAAAGCTCAGCAGCTGTTCAGTTGTTTTTTTTCTAACAAGTTTTTGTTTCTTTTTGTAGTTTAAAAGTTATTTAAAGTCAGTTTGGGTCGACTGTTTCTCGAAGGGACAGCCTAGACTGTTTCGGTGTGTGTTGTAAAAACACAACACTTCACATGTTGTGCTCATAGGTAAAAAAAAAAAAGGAAAAAAAAAGCATATAGGTAATAAAAATACATTTGAAAAACTCAACAGCAATGTCTGTTTCCAAGAATCATGATCAGGTTACTCAACATAATCCACAAACCTTGTTGTGAACAGTTTGATGTAGGAACTATTTGCTTTCTAGCGTAGTTCTGCATAAATCTGCTCACATATTGAGTCAAAGTTCATGACTTCTGGAAAGAGACCTTGCTAATGAGTCTTAGGCATATTTTAGGTATTTTTAGGCAAAGTGCCATCTAGTTCTACTTTATTGCAGAAAAGGCAGACTATATATCTACAGCTGATATCTCCAACAACAAAACAATTTAAACTGATAAATAGCATTACAGGTAAGAGGGAAAATATGTATCTTTTATTTGGGGGTGAACTGTCCCTTAAATATATCATCAAATATATCATTTTCCTGCAATGCTGTATCAATGTTTATTGCTTTATGACTTTATTTCATGCTGCTTTTTATTTTCTGTCATTGTGTTTCATCCTTACCGACATTTGTGCTCTACTTCATTACCATTACTGTCATACTGATGCAGTGGTTCCTGCAGATTAAAGCACAAAGCTTTAGGAAGTTTTCTTACTGACCTTCAGCTTCGACAATGTGCGACACATCAAGTCCCTGGTCCATCCTCAGCATCAGCGTCCCATACTCAAAGTCAAACGCATCACTGTTGGAAAGAGAAGGGAATGAGGACACCGGTTCAAAGATCTCCTATTTATGTTGAATTCCGTTGTCATATGTGCGTTTATCTGGACTTACTGGAGTAATCCCACATAGGCCTGCACTGCCTCTCTGTCTGAAGTTCTCCAGTTTCTCTTGAACCCTAACATCAATGTGTTCGGCTTCATGCGTCCGAGACCAGAAGCCTGTAAGGAAAAGCACAACACTCATACCATAAAGATAAAACCCCAGATCAGTTAACTGAAGCAACACAGGCGAAGTGTTACCCTGCGGTTGTAAAAACCTGGAGTCTTCGTTAACGGGAGAAAAAGAAAACAACATGTCCTACATAAGAAGACTGTGAGGCTGTTTTACTGCCAGAAATTATGACCAGATCACTCAGCAAATCTCACTTTGTCTGCGGGGACTCATCCAATGCAGTGTTAATCAATTATAGCTTTTAATCTGCCGTGCTGTTTGAAGTAAGCAGTCCTGACAATGAAACAGAGGCCTTATCTGCAAAGTGAGATAGCCAGAGCAATAAGATTGTGTTCCTGCTCCTCATTAACTCTCTCCTCTTCTTCCTCCTGCAGTAATGTCCCGGTCAGATTCCTAACACAAATCCGGGCCAGAGTCATAACACAGCAATAGATACTCGCTGTTTGTGAGGATGAGACGGGTCAATAAAACCTGTTTCTGCGATGTTTAAATCTGCCGTCTCACTGTGATCAAAACTGGCCAGTTACACATTAATCGGATAGATTTTTTCTGGGTTAACAGGTTTGTTTTTTTAGTTGAAGAGAAGTGTGACCGCACTGACCTGCAGCAGGCTCTCAGTCCCTTCCCTGAAGCTATCACAGGCCACAGCGGCGTAAAATGCCTTTCTTTTGGTCTTCCTCAGCCACAGCTGGTTCTTCTCCATGCCAGCGTTCATCTCAGCGAGGGCCTCTGATCTCGGGCCCTGGAGGGATCAAAACATACAGCTGTGTGTGAGTGGAAGTGTTTATGTGTTTAAGGGAGAGAAAGAGAGAAAAAGGCACCTTTTTCATATTCAGGAGACACAACTGACCCTAAACTTTAGTCTCAGGTAACCAGACAGTTGGCATTTCCTTCATCCCTGCTTGATATTTCCTTGAATACCCAATGCATGTGAGCTCTACACTTGCCACTAATTAAATTCACTCGATGTGCAAAAGGTTGATATTTAAATGAAGATTTGTGGAAGACGAGGTGTGCTGCCTGGGTAATATCCAGTATCTTGCATTTGCAAATAAGGAGAAAACAGTGTGACCTTACCACAAACACTTCACAGGTGAGACAGAGCCCATAGTTCTTAGAGAAGGAGTGAGCCAGGTCCAGGAGAGCCGGTCTGGCCCGTGCCGAACCGGTCAGTGCTAAGATCTGAGGCCTGAGAGAGAGACAAGAACGTGTTACAATGTCACTCAGTATTGTAGGAGACTGAAAATGTCCTTGATTTGAATAATTCAACCTTTTGTACGCCACACTGATATTATTTCTACCTGAAGTTCTTGACGTGATCCTCGACACCAGAGAGAGACAGAGCGTTGCTGACTGCACTCACAAATGTCACCGCCTGCGTGGACGAACCCCAGTTCACATCTGGAGAGAAAATGCGAGTGAGAACAGGTTAGATCTACCCTGCAGGCAACACGACTCGGTGTCTAAACATAGAAACGTGTACACGCAGCTCACCTGGCTTCTTGACAGTGACATACACGTAGAGGAGGATTTCGATGGCATACGTGAGCAGAGCGGCCCACCAGTTGATAACAAACATAACAACACAGCACAGCAGAGCGCCCAACAGGGACAGCCACATGTTGTAGTATTTATATGCAGGTCGCCAACCTGGGAATTGCAGAAGAGACGATATGACACGTTTAGTAACTGCAGACTGTTGGACAAGTGATGGAAAAAACAGACAAAAAACAGTGACATGTAGTCTTAACATCTTACTCATTCCTGAGAATAAACTGAGATATCAATGGATGAAAACAGGCTGAATTACTTCTGCTTACAGACAGAATTGTTCATTTATAAGCTACTTGCTCTGTCTTTAAAACCCACCTGGAGACTTGGCGTAGGATGCATGGAAGCAGGAGAAATTGATGAGAGCATAAGATGCCAGGAAGAAGTTTGAAATGATAGGAGCGATGGTGTTGAGATTACCTACAGAGAGAATAAACAACAAAAAAGACCCATCACATTTATATGCATTCATCTTGAATCATTCATTTTCTGCTAACTCCACAGCAGTAAACAGTCTATTGGCATATTTGTATATTTGATGCCCAAAATACATTTCAAGATAAAGTTCAGGATTTTAGTTGCTGTGCAGACATTAAGAAGTTGTTGCCGGGCTAAGATAGACAATTAAACTGACCAACGAGAATGAAGGCCACAGAAATAAAGAAGGTGAGGACGTAGCCACGGATCGGCTCGTTGTTCTTGCCGTGTCCTTTGGCAAAGAAGTGCAGGATCTTGTAGATGTTGTCTTTACACAGAGCCTGAGGAGAGACAGAGCTTAAATTAGAAATTATGTTTTGTTTTCAGGTGTTAAATGCAATTTTCTTGTTGTTTCTGAATGGAGAATTTCTGTCAGATGTTGCATTGTAATAGAAATCATCTCTGCCAGATGTGTCTCCCTCTCACCTCCCAAACAAAGAAGAGCTGAATCTCACTCAATTTACTCTCTTCGCCCCCTTGGTGGTGAAGATAAAACTTGGATTTATTCATCTCATTTTGTGTCTAACTTCCGTGGACCATAACTTATAGGGTAGGGAATTAATCTGCAGATGCTCGTGTTCAAAATGAGACCAAGCATTTTTATGCATGTCAGTTTTTGAGCCACAACAAAGGCAAAAGTGTGGCCAGCAACAAACAAGGTATGGCTTGTTTTTAGCTGAGCTAACTGCCAAAAATGCCTTTTATTATGTAACTGAAGCATTTGTTGTTCAGTTGCTGTTAAAGAGGAGTGAGGAGCCAGCAGTCAGTGACGGTATTCTTAAAGATACGGTCATAAATGTGCATGGAAAATGTTAGGCTGATGGGTCCATTAGTATGCAAAATTAGCTGTGGAAAGAAAGACACACACATGGAAGCACACAACCCCTTGTGGCTGTGGTGTGTGGTGAGAAACTGACCTGGAAGACTTTGGGAGCACTGACGAGGGAAGCCAGGGCTGATGAAAGGGTGGCTGAGAAAGTTCCAGCAATGATGAGGGGACCAAACCCAGAAACCATGGTCATGACCTGCACCAGAGGAAAGGGGAGGAAAGCATTAACAAACAAACAGTTTCTTCTGATGTGAAAAGCTGCTGAGTTTGAAGGGCTGCGTACCTGATTGTTGTTCATCAAGCCAAATTTACATTTCTCTATGTGGCAGGAAGAGAAATTATAGCCGAGCTCACAAGCAGCCGCAGCTGAACCGTTACAGAAAGCTCCACCAGTGATGATGTCAGTCACGTTTCCTGTGGCGTCACGGACAACAGTGGCAGCTGACCAGTAACAGAGAAGAACAGATGCATTACAGAGGAATGTTTTTAAAGGTTGAACAGCAAACTGTGAGGTCAGAGCAGCCAACCTACCTTGTTTGTATGTGTTATAAAGACAAAAGTAAGGTTTTAGTCTGTACTTACAGACACAGAGGGCCACAGCCAGGTAGGTGATGCCAGTGATCAGGATGGCCAGCAAGGTGCCTTTAGGTATGGCTGCCTGGGCATCCTGTAAAACACCATCTGTGTCACAATATTTTATATTCCAAGCATGATGGTGACTATGAAAAAAACTGCTTCTGTAATAAAGATATATTGCATTTAAAAGTACAAAATGCAGTGGTTTCTTTATTCTTATCACCTCTGGCCTTTTGTTGAGAAACCGATGTACCACAGCAGCTAATAAGTCCTATAGTGGCTATTATGCAATAAAGAGAAAAAGTTACCCGCAAGTCTCCAGAGATGTTGGCTCCAGCCAGGATCCCGGTTGCAGCAGGGAAAAAGATGGCGAACACTGAAAAAAAGCTCTCACCCTCTCTAAAATCTGGCGGAAAGTTCTCTAAGAAAATTTTGGCTGTGGGAGAGGAAAGAGAAACGGAGAGGGAGAGAGAAAATTGGGTGAACTGTGCTTTGTGAATGACTTATATCTTTTCATTTGTAATGAAGGTGTGCATAGGTTTGGAGGGGGGTGACTTACACTCATAATTGAATATGCCTTTGGATTTTTTCTCCTCGGTCGCAGGAATAAATGTTCCTACAAACACATTCACAATGGCCACCAGCAGGATGATGAGTAGAACAATCTGTGCCTGTATGAAGAAAAGAAATAAAGTGATTAAAGTTGTGGTTTTGCTACAGCAAGCCCAGATAACTGGCGTACAACCAGCATTTGTCTCTCACCTTAGCCTCCCATTCCATCCCAGCCACTGATATAGCCAACAGCAACACCACTGTAATGCATCCGACAATCCTGATGTCGTTTATTTCATCCACCATGATGGCAGCGTGATCCTGAGTGTGGCAGAGGCACAGATACGTGTCAAATATCCTGGCTATGTTAAAATCAATTCCCTTTACAGTCCCCTGATCATTATAACATCACACACCTTGAGTAATTCGACCACGGTCTCAGCAAATCCAACCACGTACATGGCTACAGCCACCGCATTGGCAAAGGCGAAAATGAGACCGATCGACCCGCCAAACTCTGGTCCCAAACTGCGAGATATCAAGTAGTAGGCTCCTCCTGAAAGGACAGAATGAAGAGAGCATGTACATAACAGTGGTGGATGATTAATCGCCTCATCGCTGATGTATTGATTTAATGTCCGGACAAGTTAAAGTCTCTGTAAAACAGAAAGAGGGCTTCAAGAGGTGACATTCAGGTGCAGTTTTGATCCTTGTGTCTTTATCTGCAGCAGCTCCTCCTGGTCGTTCCATTCTCTCAGCGAAAGATTTTATGTCATGTGTGTCTGTTATCTCTGTTGCGTACATTTATAAATAATGTGTAATCTGTCGGCTCTGAGAGTGCATGAAAGGTTTGTGAAAATGTTCTGATCATGAAGTTGATGATTCCTCGTCTTACCTCCTCTGACCACACCATTAGTACAAATGGCAGACATGGAGAGGCCAGTGATGGTGGTGACCACACAGCTGAGAAGAATGACCACAATCCCCAGACCTGAAACGCACACGAACAGCAGCTCAGAATGATTGTTTTTCAACTGCAAACTTACTCAGGCATTACAGTTAAGTGGTAAGTCATACTACATTGTTCCCCACAGTCACCTTTAAACACACAGAGAGTCAAAGTCTCCGAGGAGCCTGGAGGCTGTAAGTTACAGCCGTCGTCTGTACCTGCTCTGCTTACTGCCTGCAGCTTTTTCTGCTTCTCAAAACCATTTAGTTACGCCGCCTGAACAAAAGCTGCTGCCGATCGATAGGTTCTTAAGCAATGAACACACTCATGAAGCCATTCACACGATTTCCTCCTTCTCCCTGCCTCTCTCTCTCACACACATTGCTCAGTTCACAGGTTTAGATCACTGTGGGACCTCAGAATGGATGTTCAGTTGAATCTGCCCTCATTAAATAACTTCCTACTACAGTAATGAGTAGAAGACTAGAGAGGACTTTCATTATGTGATGGCTTTAGTGCCCCCTGTGGACAACAGTGGTAGTGTCTCCATGAGCACCATGTCATAAAGATCTCGATCTGACTAGTCTGTTTTGGAAGCAACTTATTTATCAGTTTTGAATCTTTTCCACTCCTACAATTCTCTCCATCTGTTTTACGAACAACCAAGGTTGACGAGTGTTTTCAAACGAGCTCTATCATGTCCCTTTTACCTTTAATTTTCTGACCTGGGGACAGGAGTTCAGAATAACTTTTTTAGAAAGAGACAATCTTCTTGCTGTAATGTTTCCTTTGCTTATTGCTCATACAGATGCATCCTTGTTAAGCTGAGACTGTTTCATTACCAGTTTAAAACTCTTTGTAGTTGCTTTAATAATTGTCTCTAGTTAGAATATATGGTCGGTAACAGAGCCATCATTGCTGTCAGCTGTTGCTCCAGACTTTATCATGCTGAAAATAACCCTGGCTCAGCTGGAGAAATCATCTGCTGGTTTATCATGCATTTTTGCAGACCTACATTTGCAACATTTCCCAACCTACCCTGGGTTGTGTAAGAAAGAAACGGCTATATCTTGGGCTATATGCACCTTTAGATAATGTTTAAGCTATAGGTGCCAGTTGCAGGGGCTCTGTTATATGAGTGAAATTCCTGCATGATGGCAAGTCAAGAGTTGAACTCAAATAAAAACATGTGATCACATGTAAATAAATGTATGAAAGTAGCCATGGGTAGAAAATAGCAATTACAAAGTAAAGAGCATGTCCAACCGGTATGTGTCTCTGTCTCACTCACCCCAGCCTGCCTGACCAAAAATCCAGGACAGACGGATGAACAGCATGACACCCCAGATGTTCAGCATGCATCTCACCTGAGGAGGAGCAGAACAAGTTAAGTCTTCAGTCATGATTAATTATTGTGTCAAGAAAGGGATAGAAACATGTTAATGAGACACATACTTGAACAGGTTTTATCCACAGTTTCCATTTCAATTTGTGAATTGTTTAAAAATCTGAAGATTGATGTTTAAACAGCATTAAAAACAGTTTAATGTCATTGCAATCACTCCCCACTTGGCCCTGCTGTGTTATCGAGTCTCCTCTTGCCAGGTCACAGTTATATGAAGTGACCCCGCTTCTATAAAGCACAGGGAGACCGTCGTGACCCAACATAACTCACCAGGACGCCCCTTATCCAGCCGAACTTTACTGCTCCTTTGTCGCTGTCGGCGGGAACAGCAGACTCCAGGTCATCAGAGGGGGTCCCGTCACTCCCCTCCACATCGTCCTCCACTGTGTCTGGCACCGAGATGGCTCCATTCTGATGGGAAAATGCAGAAGAAATAAAAGATAATGGTTGCAGTATGTGGTGAAAACTGTTTTCTGTCCTCTCATTAGGAGATGAGTTTGGCTTTCTTCTGTGTAATACACAAGAGAGTGCTCCGAGAGGGAGAGGACACCGTGGTGGTTTGATTTGGATGAAGATTGATAAAGCATTTGCAGGGACATCAAACTGCCGTGTCTGTCCCTGTAAACCGAAGAGAAAAATAGAGAGAACAAGACAAACCTAATTTGAACTTTCTATGAAGATGAATACTGTCTGTTAAATGACTCTCCTGCCTGACACTTAAGTCCCGACATCTGATTTAATGAGACCTCTCAGATGCGTTGCATTTACTGAAAAAAAGTTTTTGGCAGCAGGTTTATGTTTTTTTTCAGATGAAGAGGAGTTTATAATTATATTCATTCACATCTCGGACTACTTGATATATGTAACATCATGTCAAGGTCGTTCTTCTTAATAAGCATAAAGTTTTAGAATGAATTAGGGAAATGTCATTGTGTGGCAGTCAGTTGTACTCAGTCTTCTCAAATGATTGAAACATTTTAAGATGTTTTTGTCAAAATGCTGACAATTGATTGATAGCTGGATTTACACATTCACACTCTATCTGTCCTGATCTGGAATGACACATAATGTCTTTCATGAGATCTGTCAGTTTATGTCTGTTCACAAATGCTAATCTAGCTCAACCTATAAAACCGGAATGACCTATAACCTCACCTCTTTTGCAACACAAGGCAGTATAACGGCCTAATAAAAATGCACTAAAAACTCTTTAAGTGTGTCAGTTTGCTGTTGAGCTCCCAGAAATAACTTTCGGTGTCCTTTTTAGTTTCACAAGTCTTTGGGAAAAGATTTAATGACTGAACTGTGGACAGTGAAAGTGATGATCTTTGAATGATTAAACAACTGTAAAATATCTAATTTGAGAGCGTTTTGAGTCTTTAACCGTGAAGTGAATGGACTGTGTAGGTCAGGAGCAGAACAAAGACTGCAGTTAAACAGGCTGTGACTTGAATTTAGGACTCGGGGATAAATACAGGTGTAAAATACTAAGGTGAGGTGAAGGACAAACGTGCAGACAATGTATTTTCGGTAAAGCATAAATAAAGCGGATCTACGTATTCACTCACCTTCTGAAACACATCGTGGAGCTCCTGCAGGGACGGTCGCACCGCCCGGTGGCCGCTCACGCTGCCCGCATTGCGATAGAAGTCAATGTTGGGCAGCCGGTCCAGAGTGTCGTGACCGAAGGCGCTGACCACGGAGGGCCGGACCGTCCGGTGCTCCTCGTTAGAGAAGTTGGTCTCCTGGTAGTTAGGAGGTTCATCCAGAGTGGCATCATAAGCGGGATTAACGTGCTCCCCTCCGTTAGACTTGAGCCTCTCCATCAGGAATGCTGAAGGAGATTCTCAGGTTTAAAGAGTCAGGGATAAAACAGCAGTTTGGGTCTTAAGTCTTCAGTCATCCAGCAGTGTTTTCAAAGAGCACAGCACTGGGGTGGTTGTCCTTGTTTGTTGATGGACTAGGCTAGGATTAGATTTATAGAGATCTCCTCTGCTGCTCTGAGCTTCTTGTGTGTAGGCTTGGTTTATCTCAGAAGGCCTACCTTTATACCTTGCATCCCAGGGTCATATACTGACTGCCAGCTATTGGCCAACTCTCTGGATCAACCCTCCAGAAAAAAAAAAACTGAATGAGGGGTGTCAGATATGTTCTTGCTCCATCCTAGGGGACACAAAGGCATTGCTTAACGATTAACCAAGTCATAAACGCAAAACGAGAGATAAAGGCGCTCATTGCCTGAGTTCTGGAGAATTGATTACTAATATTGTTGTCTGAAGTGCAGGGCAACAGCACATGTTGTCCTGTGGCTGCCGTTTATGAGGCTACGGGTGGTATTTCCTCAGACCTGTGGGTTATGGATGAATCATCTGAAAACATCCACAAAGAGGAAAGAAAGCTAATATAACCAAGTAGGAAAAGTTTCAAGGTTACAGACTCTTCATGACGTGTGGCAGGAAAAGTCCAAGCTAATATGGGATGATAGAACATTATGCATTTCATAACAGCAATAGGATATAATCAATATAAGTGTAATTAAGATGGGGAAATCAATCTTATAGTGTTTAAGATATTAAGAGTTATATAACTGATTAAATAAAGGTTATCGCTAATGATTCTCTTTGCCAAAAACATGTTAACATGGAAAGTTGTTTGGTCGGCTCTCACAAAAGAAATTGCCGTATTCATGAGGAAATTGGGAGTTAATATGAGACCATGAATTACAGGAACACGCTGGAGGCACTTCTTTATAGCCACATGACTTCTAAAGTGCCTTTAAAAGTCCTCTTAACAGGTAAACCTCCTTATTACTGATACACCACAGTGATTTATGCACACAGTGAAAGGCGGGCTAATGACTAATGAAATCTGACCTTGGCCATATTGCAGGCTGAGAAAAATACTCCAGCACGTGTTTTTTAAGCGCAGATTGAAAGGAGGCAATCAATTTTACAATGTTTATCAGATCCGGAACACAGTGGCTCAATGTTGTTAGGGTTTTCTACAAGAATCATAATGACTGAGTCATGCTGAAGGAAGAAAACTTTCCACATGGAATGTAATGAACAGGTGTTTTCTTACCCTCTCAGCTTTGTGTCCATTCCCTGTCCTAAGCAGACAGCAACAGGTCGTTGTCAGTGGCAATGATGACATGAATCCACAGCTTTGTGTTCACAGTGGTGGGAGTGGAGTGAAACTCAGAACTTGTGCTTAAGGAAAAGTTAAAGTCTGTTACAAATAAAAGTCAAGCATTCAAATTTTACTCCAGTAAAAGTACAAAAATATTGTCATGAAAATGTAAGTTTAAGTACTTCAGTATGCAATCAACTACTCACAATGTATGCAAATGAGCCCATTTCAGAATAACACACTGTATGTTATATTACTGGATTATATTTTAATTATGTGTAAATAATTTTAATGTTTCAGCTGCAAACACCAGTGTTCGTGTCCCGTGTGCAACCAAAAGTAAACAAATGATATTTGAAGAAACGTAATCAAACATGCATGCATCACGCATACACCATGTCATGAATGTGTTGCTTTATAAAGTACAATATTTACCCATAACTAAACAACAAAAACTATTCAAGTAAATGAAAATGTTCTCTTTTGTGTCCTTTACAGATATGTAATGTTTTTTGCTGCAAATTGTGTATGTTGATGTCGTCCAGTGTGAAGTCTTTCTTTCATGCATGTAATGATTCAATATACTGTCCTTATTTAATTAGCAAAATCTATCATGACTGACAAACTGAGTAAGTAGCAATGCTTCAGCAAACGCACTAAAGATACTTTCCAGCACTGTTTTGAGTCGGACACAGAGCGAGGTGTTGTCTCCTGCCACACTGCAGTTGTCTCGGTGCAGTCAGAGCTCCTCAGGCCCTGCTGACTCTCCCAGTCTGGACTTGAGATTAAGGTGATTTTTTCTTTTTTTCTTTTATCATCGAAGCTTCTAGACTTTTGTCTGCTCCGCTTGAGTAAATTCTCAGTATGCAGTGCTCCTCTGAGAACTGTTGAGCCTATATGGTGAATCCATGGCAGCAGGTGCATATGCTCCAATTTGTACGGAACAAGGGAATCTGCACTCTAGTTAAAGTCCACAGGGCTCAAAGGAGGCAGAAAAAAATCCCATTGCAGGATTTATCAAAGCATGCTCTGCTCACTGCAGTATGAAAAACGTGATTTAGTGCAAAAGTGCCGATCGCAGCAGACAGGGTTCCTGATCCTACATCTTATAGGGCTGCAATAAGTAAGAGGATGGGTAAAGCTGCATAGGCCTGCTAATTATATCCACCAGTCAGAGATAAAAAAAAAATAAAAAAAAGACATATCCCAATCAAACATGATCTACTATGTATGCTTGGATAGATATGATTGTTAAACTAAAGCCTTCATTAAATTAATTCTATCAACTGATCTCAATGGGATTTAAATGAGAGAGGTTAGGGTTTTAAAGTGGAGATCTATTAGCAGGGACTATGGGTCTGAGACCAAATCAAGTGTAAGAATAACTAACCAACTACATTAATAACCCATACAGTAAAACTTGCAGATATATTATACAGATCCTGGGGCTCAAACTGTCCCACAGCCTGGACTCAGAGCTACAGCGATACTTGTAGACTGTCAGAGTTACTGGACTGTGGCCAGCGCTGTCAGAGGCACTTCTTGAAAAACCCAGATTTTCAACTCAGTATCTAAAACAGCCCTTTTAATGTGTGTTTTAAGTGTAGAAATGTGTTTTCCTATAATGTCTTACTGAGGTATTATTTATTGAACTATTTCAATAATCATGAATATCTAAATAAAAACAATGTAGAGACCAGAGGATATATTTTTCATTGTAAAATGTATTATTTAAAAAAGAAATCTTGAGACGTAACCTGCAAGTAACCCACAAAAGGAACCCCTGGGCATATCAGTAAACGGTAAATTATTAAACATAATAGTTTTATAATCATTAATGACTGATATGCAACATTAGGATATGTCAGGCTGGGTAATCATTGATACAGGTTTTTTTTGGAGGGGTTCAACATAAAGTCTAAAATCCAAAACAGCCTTTGCTTGGATTTAATACGAGGGCTCGGACTTACAATTTCAAAGTGGCATCTGACTCATTTGACAAGAGAATAAGGGGGAATAAGTTGGTGTCACCTTGGTCGACATCTGCAGCAGCATCACAATCTCCATTATATCTGGCCATGACCTTAATTTGTGTAGTTTTGTGTATCAAAAATAAGTTACATTAAGGCTAAAGGATAAAATGTAGCCTTTTATTAATATTAACTATTATTTAAAACCACACATTGGATTCAAAATTCACCACTTCTCTGACCTAAGTGCCTCAAGCTTTTGTTATGTACATGTGGGTAGTGAAAGTAGCATTACTGAATGTAACAGAGCTGTTGGATAGCTTTGTTAATAGAAAGGCTATTGTATCTCCTGGTCTTATCACAACAAATCAAGGACAAAGCTTGTGAAGTCCGAAGACCACAAGTAATAAAACTGATGATTGATAATCAGTAAAAGCTAAGGTTCACTATTCAGCTGACTCATCAACAAAAGATCAATATTTCATTATGATTGTTCTTCATATCTGTTGGCTGTGCACGCAGAAGAATAAAGAGATGCAACTGTTACTTTAGCCCAGTTTAAATGTTTTCCTCACAATTCTTCACCTTGTATGCAAAGATGAAGTGAATTGCCTATATTCTGTTTAAAACAAATAAGTAAAAGTTTTTACATTTTTTTTAAATAAAGTTCAGCCAACATGTTGCACACAGAGATATTATCGTGCAATGCAAAGCAGACACATCTGTTAAAAATTTGATTCATGACCTTGTTACTAGTTTAGTGGGCTTGTAGGCCAAGGAGGAAAAGGGCAGTGGTTTTCAGCTAAAAATGGATTTCAGATAAGGATGTCACACAGGTGACAGAGACAATGGTGCAATAATGATTGCATTCCCGACAAATGACGTGTTTTGAGGGAAGTGTGCACAGTGGCCGGGCCTTTGAGTGTGAACTGGCCACTGGAGGTTGGAGGACTCTGTAGATCTCCTTATCACAAACTCTGTTAATGGATGCCTGTGTGTGTTGCTTTCCCTCTCTCTAAACCATGCATGCACATACACACACATCACAAGCTGCTGTACTCCCACCAGTGTTATTCAAATTTTGATTGTCTTATTTTCTTCCAATGTTGCTCTAATGCACCTTCTCGCTCCCCTCTGTCTGGTGCTGCAGCAACGTTGGAAAACTACAAGATAAAAAAACTTTAAATTTTTTCAAAAGGATTTCTTTTTTTTTTTTGCTGCTGCAGAATTCTGCAACCAAGACTGTCACCAAAAGTATCATACTAATTATCTCCGTCAAGGAGGTCACGTTTTAGGGTCCATTTGTTTGTTTGTCAGCAGGATTACAGAAAAACTACAGGTCTGATTTTTATATAACTTGAAGCGTATGGCATGGCCAGAAGAAGAACCCATTACAGTTTGGAGCAAATCTGAGTCAAGGGGCAGATAAACTAATTATTAATTAACACTGTGAGATTTAACTGGGGGACACAGAGAACTGTATTGATTCCACAAGACAGCACAAATCTTGCAATAGTGAGCAATTTAACTTTAGTTTAAAGATTTAACGACACTGGTTTGCAGCTGTTTCTTGTCTCTGTTGATGTGGGGTGGTCAGGAACATCATCCTGATTATTCTGCGGGGGTCACAACTAAAAAATGTTGAGAATCACTTCTCTACAGCATGGCCTCTCCGAGTGCCCTACTTGTTTGTTAAACTGATATAAACATTATTTTTATTCCTCCATGCTTCACAGATGGCAATAAGAGACCCAAAAAGCAAAAAGATTTGACCAACAATATGTTAAATTGAAGAAATTCTATTTATTTCACATCATTGAATCAAATCTATATCAATGAGAAATCTCTACCACCAGCTGAGCAAGCAACAGGTCAGGAGACGCACTATCTGTCATCATGATATGCCACACACGCGCGCACACGCACACACACATGCACACACACAAACAGGTGCTCTAATGTTTCTAGATGAAGGCACATAAACCCATTGAAGGTCACAGTAAGGCAGATTCACAGCACTAAGGAGAAACCGTAGACCGTAGAAATTAGCAAAAGGAACACTCAAGACTTTGACCAGTCTGCCGTTTTACAGAATCTCTGTTCAGGACTGTCCTGTCTTCCTCTGTCTGGAAGGAAGAGAGCAGGTGAGAAAGGGTGAGGATGGCTGAGAATAGGAGGAAAAAGATGTTCACGTCCAGTGCTGACAGACATCCCACCCCTGTTTTCCATGTGACCTTTTCCTCTGCAGACAGGTAGTGAGAGTTTATCCTTGTCATTAGAAAACCAGCAGCGCTGAGCGAGAGAGTCCTTCCTAGTTTCCAATCCTCATTTCTCTTAAAAGTTCTTTGGCTTGAATGCATCAGCCAACCTTTAGACAGGACGATTGACAGACGGAACAATTGACAGTCCATAAATCTTTGCAGACGTACTGTCAAACGTAAACAGGTGTGTTTGTTCTTTCCCTCAGACATGTAATTGGGGCAACATACAGTACACCATCACTCAGACACAGCAGCAGTACAAACTCTGAGAGTTGTTTTTGCATCATTTAGAAACAGTAACACTATAATTTAAATCACAGTTTGTTCAGTTGCCTTTCATTGCCACGGAAAAGACCAATCTGTACACACAGCAGCAGCAACATTCCTTTGGATGACCAACAGATTGGATTTGATTAGTCCACAAAGCACAAGCTTCACATAATACCCTGTATCCAACCACACACAATCCTGTGCAGAACAGCTCTGCTGTGCAGAGGTGCGACCACTCTCTTTCCCACTCTGAGTTCACATAAGGATTCTTATCCCTGAGTCTTCAAACTACATCTGAATAATTCCACTGCACCCTAATTCCCCACCCTGTCCCAGGAGCATCCGCCTCTCATCATCTAAAGACATTCAACTTGTAGGTGTGGGTTAAAGGGAGCTTCAGCCATTTCTGTGTAAATCGATGAGCTGAAATGCACACCCCCTGGCAGGAGGGCAGAGAATATGACACAGCATCTGCATCACACTCGCTCAGACGCACACAACAACAGACATGTAGTCACATACAGAAGACAGACTCCACACTGGCACTGAACTAAAAGTGCACACACATTGAACGACATACACAGCTTCAGTCTCTTAGTTCGGTCCATCACAGAGATGCGTCTTAATGGTGTGTCGGGTGCAATGGTTGTGCAGGGCTGTGGCTTGTGTGTGTGTTTGCATGTTTGTGTCCAAGTCTGTGTGTGTGTATGTGTTTGTCTATAGGCATTTCTGTTTCTGAGGACATCCATGGATGTGTGTGTCCCTGTGTTAAGTAAGGGCGTACTCAAACGTCCCTTTCTCCAGCCCCTCGATGCCATCAGCCCAGTTGGAGGAGGGCATACTGCTGTAGGGGTCCAGCAGGATCCTGAAACACCTTACTATCAGCAGCCCCAGGAACACCAGTAGCATCCCCACGAAGGCAAATGCTGTCTTCTGCTCCAGAGTCAGAGAGTGCGCCATCATGTCGTTTCCGCTCATGGCAGCAAGGGAGTGGTTGTAGTGGACGCTACACATGGTAAACCAACATCTAGGTGCCTCATCTCTCCTCTGATAGGGTCAGGCGTTTAGAAGCCTGCATGTTACCTGAACAGAGATTACATGAAGGCTTCAGATTAGAGCTGCCTTGCCTCTTGTTCAGAGGATCCACTGAATGCACCTATTTAAATATTATCACACTTAATGCATACGCCGTGTAGGCTGCGAGAAATAACAGATATGGAAAAGAGCAAAAATAGACAATTAAATGTTGTGAAATGAGCTGACCATGAAACGTGAAGGGTTACAGGGATCTATAAATAGCCTCTTTTGAATGTGGTATCAAACAGATGCCCGGAGACTTCGATCTCTCTCTCTCTCTCTCTCTCACTCTGCTCCTCTGGGAATTTTGCAGAAAATTACAAAAAGCAAACATGAACAGAAGAGTGAGGGAGACTGCAGGAAAATGGGTTCAGTAATATGAGCCAATAACGCGGCTACATTCCTTTAAGTCTGGTTAGAATTACAGTGTGTCGCAGTGCATAGCCAGCTGTTAAACATACGCAAAGCGGTAAGGTATCAATGGAAACGTCACCTCTCATGAAGATGTGATGTTATGTATGTTTGGTGTAGAAGGAAGAGAGGGCTCTCTACCTGTTGCGTGCGAGCAGATGCCTGCCAGACAGCGTAATTCCATTAGACAAGAAAGCGACGGTGATTGACCAAACATCATCACAAAATTGGTGTGGTCACACAAGTGGAGGTCTGCTTCTGTCATTCTTTTCCTCCTTAATCTTTCATATGAACACAAGCAGCAGGTGGCTCGAGTGAGAGGAAGGGAGGGGGGTTAGATGAGAGAGGGAGGGTACATACAGACAGGGACAGGGGGACGAACAGAGAGAATTGGGAAAGACAGACGAGGGGAGAAGGAAGTAGAATGATGAGGGGGGACACTGCACACAAGTATGCATGGTGAGAGAGTGAGAGAGGAGAGAGGGAGGGGGTGAGGTAGGGTGAAAGACAGAGACTGCATTGACAGATTCTCTAGTGAGGATGTCTGAGGACAAAAAAAAGCAGGCATCTCACCGTCATTATCGTTCCATCCTCACAGACCTGTTGCTGCTGTTTCTTGCGAACAACTCCTCTTCCTTGGAGTCCTCAGACACATATCCATTAATCCATCCATCGCTGACATGCTGGACGTGCTACGCTAACCTCTCATCTAAACAAAAGGCTAGAGATAACAGGAGAGAGAAGCGGAGAAGCGAGGGAGAGGCTGGATCAGGCTATGATATGTGTCTCTTCTCAGAGATACAGCTCCTCTCCTCATGCTCCCTTACTTGCTGCCTCCTACTCATTATCATTCTGTTTCTCTATCTCTCCCTCCAGAAGCACGCACGCTTGCTCCTGCTGCATGGCAACCACTTGTTAGTCTCACTCAGCTGCTCTGCTGCCTCAGTCATTCACAACATTCCCCCTCCTCGGCAACACCAGGACGGATGCAGCAGCATAAACAAGCAATCCGCCTCTTCTTTTTCTTCTCTCTTCATTCTCCCCTCCCCTGGCTTATTTGGCTTTTCTAAAAATGACTCCACCAAAATGTGACAGGAATATCATGGTTTAGCCAACAGGAGAAATGCTGCCTCTCACTGCTCCTGGCCAGTAAATGCTGCTGCAAAGGTATTTTTGGTACAACACAGCATTATCCTCCAAGCCTGGTTTGATGATGTGTTTTTAATTGCTGCAGTTTGCTGTGGCCAAATTGAATTAGCATCTCTCCTTAAAGGCTTACGAATGCAAGCTGCCAGGACATGGTGAAGCAGAAGTGACGGGTATTTAATGTAGTGAATAAAAAGCAGTATAGTATAGGACAACAGACAGCAGGTCATCTGAATGCTCCAGTGTGACAGAATGCAGCAGTGAAGCGTGTGGCCATCTGTTTGGTTGTTGTGCAGTGCAAATTCATATCAGCAATGTAGTTTTTGTCACAGTGGTGCAGTGACTCGGATCTAAGGATAAGGCAAGACATGAGGGAGATGGTCACCACTGGTGTGTGATGTGTAATAATTTATTATTTCAGAGAAGTACAGAGAGCTCCATTTTTCTTTTTTGGTTGTAAACAGCAGAAAAACACACTGATAAAATATAGAAACACAGAGGTGAATAACCTCCTTCGCATTTACTTTCACTTTAAAGTTTTATGCCTCTGCAGTGTCTCTTTTGAACTGTCCTTTTTTTCTTGGGTCAGGAGCAATTTGTAGTCTTGCCGTGCTGTTGGCTGTATTTCGGTGGAAATAGGTAGCGTGGCAACGATGTGATTTGTCGACAGAGTCAGCTATTCATTTTTATATCCCATTCATTTCAAGGACAGTTCTTGCAAATTAGATGAGGACATGTCACACTGTACAGACAATGAAATCGTTAGACATTTTACCTCATTGCCCTCGTCAATTTAAAAGACAAGGTCAAAACGGAAAACTCTTGCATCACGGCGCAACAGTGTGCGGTCATCATTGATGAGTTCAAGTTAAAGACAGTGTGGATTGTATGTCATTATAAGCAATCCATTAGAGGGAATTAGCTGGCAGAGATGATTTCATAAGTGAATTTTTTTTTTTTAAATTGGAACATTTGCTTCTGTGCATCTGTCACCAGTCAGAAATGTGTTTTTACATGTGTGTCACGGTCCTGATGTGGTTTTGACTCTTTGGCCCTGGAGGATGATCTTCGGAGAAAAACCTGTTGCGTAAAGCATATTAAAATACTATCCAGTGTCCATAGGACAAGGATAAAGACTTTTATCTCAGCTAGACAACAGGTCAGGAGCAAAACTGATATTGACAACTGTAAAACGGTGATTATATGAACTGCCCTAACAGTATCCCCTTTAATGTTAATGAACTCTACACCCCACCCTCATGTGATAATACAATCTGTACAAGAAGTACAAAGAAGTTGCACTTGATGTTTCTTGAAGTGGAAAAATATTTAAGTCAGGACTGTTTCCAAGGATACCACTATTAAAAGGTACTTTTTAGTAAAAGTGATAAATCATATCCAAAGGCTTACTCTATATAAAAATCTGCAAATGTGGAGAGAAAATTTTTATTTTTGTCACTGCTACTCCAGAATGAAATGTAAGGAAAAGTTCACCATCCAACTATGAAAACGGCTGCCAATCAAGGAAATGTATTATCAGTTTATTGACCTGGTTTTACATTTACAGAGTAATACATGTACTGGACTGTATGTTAAAGGTTAACTTCCCTGCTATGTTACAGGTCAACCTGGTCTATGGTTGTAATTAAAAGTTATTGCAATCTGCCCTTCATTGCACCTGACTTCATACTGGTGTCCATTCCTGAATAAAGAGAAAATGTATTTATTTTCCCGAATGATGTTGCAGTGATGTTTGAGATTGTGGTTATAGCGTGCAGCAACCTAATGCAGCTGAACTGATACTTCCACATGAAACATCTGGTTTGGAGAAGCTCACATGTACTGAAGATTGTGACGAATGTAGACTGTTTGATTCTAGAGACAATATCAATATCATCAATGTACACTTAAACCTGTCAAATAAACAATTGCCTAAATGGACTTGCCAATTCAATAAATAATTTTAAACATGTGTTAAATGTCTAAATGATACTTCATGTATAGCATAAAACTTTAGTTTGGTTATTAAGGTCAAAAACGTGCTATCCTTATAACAAAAAAAAAGCTTTTAACAATCATGAGCTGGACACAGTTTTGTACAACAGTACAAACAACCAGATGTGATATTGAAAGGTCAGATTTTGAATTGAAGTGGTTTGTTTTGGTGCTGAGCAGAGTCTCTACTAACAGTTAAGTATATTGTATAATGAAAATTAAATTATTCCCTGGTAGAGTAAAAGTGCATCAATCAATAGTTACAGGAATGATGAATTGGCTTGGCTCATTCTGCACTATATCATCAGCATAACAATATTTGCAGGGAGTATTCAAGGACTTACTGGTTTTACTTAAAATGTCCATGCTTGGTCTTGTGCGTGGTTTAACCTGCTTTGGTTGATCGCACAGGTCTGTGAATGACTTTCTGGGGCCTGGGTGCCAAACATGCATCCATGGAGGGGTCACTTTTCTGCTCAAACTTATTCCGTTACTCACACACTTTCTCATTCACTTGCTGGAACAGAAACTCACCTTCGAAAAATCTTTCCAAATATTACCATTTTAGTTATTTTTATCTGTCACACTGACTCCTGTTATGTCCCATTCATCCACCCGGGCTGCCTAGCAACAGCTCCCAAATCTCGCGTTAGAGGCACAAATCTCACATCACATTTTTGAACTGCGTAGGGCATCTTGCGCTGTGTTGGGCAAAACAAACCACAACATGGCAGATGTTGAAATGATAGACGAGGAGCCAAAGCAAGAGGAATCTACTGCATCCGTCAAGTCCGAGACCGAGGAGCCAGCCGTAGAAACACCCAATGGCGTGAAAACGTGAGTGGAAACGATGCATTGTTCTGCTCCTTCCCGTCAGTGCAACCGTTAGCTAGTTTAGCTAAAATGGAGTCCTGTGATGCTAGCTATTGTTAGCCAACAAGCACCCAACCGCTGCTGTCAAATACTGTAAGCTGTTAAGTGCTTGTGCTATACATGTTGAGTTTGTAACTAACATGACGCCAAAAGTATGCGATGTAATTCAAAAACAGTACGCTGTTGACGTATCGTCAATCAGGTTGCAATGGGCCAACATTTATGGTTACTGGGTGCTAATCTCGGTTGTTTCTTGCTTGTCTGCTAACGCTAACAAAAGTATGAAATGCAACTCTTGTTAAAACAACAAGTTAAACCTGGGTCATCCTCCAACTTTTTAGATAAATTAAATAGACTATAAT
Source organism: Serranus cabrilla (assembly GCA_903364295.1). NCBI lineage: Eukaryota > Metazoa > Chordata > Actinopteri > Perciformes > Serranidae > Serranus > Serranus cabrilla. The sequence goes on from CAFUXE010003075.1 coordinate 784,844, forward strand.
ATTTTTCACATGACATGAACAGTTGGCGTTAGCATCCATGATAATCTCATCTCAGTTGCAGACGTTTCATTGTGCCAAGCTAACAATAGCTGCAGATGGCTCCGCTATGCTAACCTAGTGTAAATCAACAAACGTTACTGTAGTTATTGTAACATAACGTATTTTATCTCTCACCTGAACACATGGCTATAGTTACAGCAGATTAAAGTGAAATGCCATGAAAATAATTAGTTTATGTAACATTTTAAATATAGAATTCGCATTTCCACCATTATATAATTGATCAGATTTATGTTTACATTTCATAGGATCCATTTTTATAACCAGCAGATTCAGAAGTTGTCAGTCAAAGGAGTGTTGAACATCATGTACAAAGGCGAATGCTTTGCTAAATAATCTCCCTATATACTAATATAAATCCTAAATTGTCCCAACACTTATCCATACAAGCCCTGTATGATAATGTTGTTTTGTTTAGATTTTGTTATGCCACCTAATTACTATTTTGACTATTTGTCCGCAAGCAAAGTAGTGTCACTAAAGAAGTCCTTCACCCCCAGATAATCATATTAATTATTCCTTCCCTGTTACCTTGAATTTGTGAAAACTTTGTTTTACATTCAAGTCTCTTGGATCTAAAAGCTGAGAATATTCTTGGCAAACGCTATGTGGCATGCCCGTGCAAGCATGAGGCAGTTTAATGCGGAAGTGTTTTTAAATAGTAAGGTTTTACAGAAAAGTATGTGTTTGAAAAGTACTGAGCGTACAACTTGATTAATGAGACTTGCTGCATAAGTTGTGTAAGAGTTTGGAAACAGCTGTTTTGTTATAGTTTTGCTGCTGTTGAATGTGGCCCCCATTTATTCAAAGAAAATACATTTTCACAAATTCAAGATAGCACAGGGTGAATAACTGATATACAGAAAATCATTTTGAGAGTGTATTCCATCTAATATAACATATAAAAAGCGCTTCCATTCATTATGCATGGAAGAAAGTATTATTTTATCTGAATAGGAACCTGGAATTAATCATACATCTGTCGAGTCTTTTAATGTACAACTCAGATTCCAAAAAATTTGGCTTACCTTTAAAAACATAATGGAAACAAAATGCAATGATTTGCAAATCTTTTGCAACCATCATTCAATTGAATACAGTACAAAAACGAGATTAATGATGCATTCTGTTTTTATTTTTGTTTTACACAGTGTTGCAACCTTTTTGGAATCAGGCTTGTAGAGGCAACAGTGTGTGAACTCTGACTGTTGTTTCAAAATGAGCTGTTTTCTGACTTTTAACTTTATGTATTTTGTAGGGATGCTGAAGAAACTAAGCCCCCCAAAGAAAAGCATGATGCTAAAGAGAAGTCCTCTGGGGGCAGAAGAGGAAACCGTTACCATCCCTACAAAGAAAAACATGGTGGAGAAAAGAAGGGTGCTCATAGGAACCGAGTGTTCATCAGCAATATTCCCTATGACATGAAGTGGCAAGCAATTAAAGATCTAATGCGTGAGAAAGGTAATGTCCCCAGTGATGGGGATGGTTTCACCCCTCTCTATCTCTTCAGCTGATCAGAAGTTCTGACCCCTTTTCCCTTTTCTTACCAGATGTTGCATCCTGCTTCTAGTAGTAGTCAATTAGTTTGTAGCTTTCTCTGGATGTACTTAGCGCAGAAAGTAGGAAACCAACTTAGTGTGACATTAGCTTACTGGAGTTTTAACCCATTTTCTGGATGGACACCAATTTAGTTTGGGCTGATATGTCTGTGAGAAATGGAAGATGTCCTTAGTTACATTGTCACTTGTTTTATGGCATTGTCAGCTCCAAAATGTAACCTCAAACCAGTAGTAGAATTGATTGTTGAATGATTTTGTTGCATCTGTTGCAAGGTGAATCTTGACTATATCCATGAAAACATTGTAAAAAATATTGTTTTACTTTCTGAATTATGGGGTCTCAATAAGCCTTTTGAAAGGTCAAATGGCAGCTTAAAACTCTCAACTGCCATGAATGGAATCTGTTGACAAACTGATCATGTTGAAGTCTTTTGAATTTCCCAGGTTTATGTAGCTGTGTTTCTCTCTGGCCTTGGCCTTTGGGTGTCTCAGTCACTGCCCAGAAAGGCATGGTGTTGTCTGGTGGGATGTTGGTCTGGGCTGACTGTTGATCATTAATGGGACATCTCCATCTGTAGCGGCATTGCCAAGGCCAACTGGGACTTGAAGACTTGGTGACTTAAATTCCTTTGTTCTTTTGGTATTTTTCCTTTGTATGTCTCATGTAGTTGGTGAGGTTACATACGTGGAGCTCTTTAAGGATGCAGAAGGAAAGTCAAGGGTAAGTGATGTGGCCAACTTGCTGCACGAGGTTTTAAATGCCCTCAGCAGGCTCTCATTAATCAAGTGCTCTTTTAGGTTCTGATCCTTTGGGTCTTACTAAGTTACTGAACTGGAGATACTGTGGGTTGTGTTTAGAGCCTGATAGATGGCTAATGATTGATATTCATTTGAAAAGGAGATGTCCTGTTGATTTTTGGAAAAGTAGCATAATGAACTCATCTAAGAGTGCACTTTTGCTTTTGTTGTTGTTATTTCAATTGGTGTAAAAGTTTGTTTGTTTGGCCATTTTCCAAAGGGAAATGTGGGTTGTGTGATTTGTTTCATTGATTGACCCTCATGTCTCAAAATCTAAGTTTACAATTCTGTTATATGGCACAGCTCTCTCTTCAAAGAAACAAAATGGTCTTGAAAGATTCTGTAGTGTCCCTTTTTATTGTTATGTTTTTTCATTAAATGGCAAAAATGCATACTCTAGATGTAAAGGTGGACCACACTATTTTCCTATTGCAGTGGTAAAACTGGTCAATCCTAAACAATGTACAAAATACATTTATGAGTGCATTTTTTTATTTTATACTTTCATATTTGTGTCCACTTAAAAACATTAAAATGTTTAAGGTAAATTACAATGCATAGGTATCTGTTTGTGATAAATGTTTTTCTTCTAAAATAAAAAAAAACATTATTTTATTATTTAAATAGAATAAATGGTCAACATTGCTAAAGATAATGATAAAGAATATGCTCTTATTAGCCTTTTAATCTTTGCAATAGACACAACCAAAAACCTGCTGGCTCAAGCTCGTGGGCAATATATGGCCGACATGCACCATAGAAAATACTAGAAGCATGTTGATACATTAGATTTACAATGTTTCACTGCTTTGTCTTGATTTTAACTGTATTTTGTCCACCCCCTGGATATGTGTATTACCTGGACCTCCGTGATGCCCCCTGGTTAGGGTTGTGGGTAAGGCCCTACCTTACTTTATAAAACCTTGATTTTTTTTTTATCGTGCACTCGTGTGTTTACCTCTGTTTCTCTGATTCAACAGTGTGGTGGAGTTCAAAGATGAGGAGTTTGTGAAGAAGGCGATAGAAACTATGAATAAACATGACCTGAGTGGAAGGCCACTCAATATCAAGGAGGTGAGAGAAAAATATGGTAAATTATTACAGCAAAGCTGACAACTTTGAGTTGTTTGGAGTTGTGGCAGATTGGATTTTACTTTCTCACTTTTATGTGGTTTATGTGGTTCAAAATGTAATTGATCATAACCAACATGTTTTAACATGTTATTCGAAGTACTTCCCAGTGACAGAGGTTTTTTTTATTTAGGCCTTCCATTTGTTTTACTTTGCTCAGGACTTTTCTGTCTACTGTATCCATAAAAGGTTGAAAGATTTGTAAGTATTAACACATACTTGTAACAGATACAATCATATAAAAAGTTGAAATATAGAAATAGGATGGATCCTGCAGTAAAAGATAACACAACCATGTGTGGAATCACAGTCTACAATAGTCTTTCCTCAGTTGAACCCTTACTTGACAGACACTTCATGATTATCTTGATTTGGGATTTGCTATATCATTTTAGATCAGAATTAAACTGTAATGTCTTTTCTTATAAGGACCCTGATGGGGAACACGCTCGACGTGTGCTGCAGCGCATGGGAGGAGGTCAGCAGGGAGGCCGCGGGCAAGACATGGGACCTGGTGGGATGAACATCCCGCCCTCCATTGCCAACAACCCCAACATCCCACCTGAGGTCATCCATGCACTGCAGGCCGGACGACTGGGCACCACCGTGTTTGTGGCCAATGTGAGGACACAGTCATAAACACTTTTCAATTCTAGCTAGTGGTTATTCATGTTGATTTCAGATATAATAATAATCTCTCTGTTGTTTTGCAGCTGGATTTCAAGGTGGGCTGGAAGAAGTTGAAGGAGGTGTTTGGTATGGCAGGCGTAGTGAAACGAGCAGATGTAAAGGAGGATAAAGATGGCAAGAGCCGCGGGATGGGCACAGTGACTTTTGAGCAGTCGCTGGAGGCTGTGCAGGCCATCTGTATCCTTCAAAAACAGAAAAACACAAAAAGTAATGCTTTGGAATTTTACTGCCAGCTTCTCCTTGACTCTGGACTCAGCCATGTTCAATGGACAGATGCTGTTTGACAGACAGATGCATGTTAAAATGGTATGTTGTTTTTAGTTAACATATAGTTTATGTGGTACAAAGGATGTGAACATGAATTAAAAAATGTTTTGTGTGCTTTAATAGGATGAGAAATCTGTTCCCCCTGATGATTTCCGCCAAGTAGAAAAAACACCTCAGTTACCACGTGAGTACCCTGTTATCCCCCCTGTCAGTTGTTGATGTCAAACTCATATCCATAGTAATCAGCTCAGTGAATTGTGTATAGCACTAACATAGTCAGTGTAAGAGATATGATGCCCTCTGGGAACAAATGACACATGTTTGTAGAATTGCATAGATACTTTACAGTAAGGCAAAAGGCCCTGATGTGTAGCCGAAGCAGTAAGCTAATGAGGGTATGATAGCTGTTGGCCTGTTGCTGTAATCAGTCAGCTGCTTCTCACATACAGGCATGAGAGAAGAAGCAGCAGTTTCCGCGGAAATTATACAATTAAAAACGTGTATGTTTTTTTTACTGTACAAAATGTGCGCAATTGGGGAGTTACTAACATTGTTTTTGCAACTTTTCTATATTGATTAACATTAATAAGTTAAAAGTAGTAGTTGTTGTAAAGTGAAGAGTCATTGTATAAATAGACCAGTCAGTCAATATGAGTTGCAGCAGGTTCCCATGCTATTGTGTGCTTGTTTATTAATGGAATGGACAGAGGTCTGATGTCTGCACTGAAAATAAAGACCCACTGCACTAAAATAGGATGTGGAAATATTGAAAAATATGACGCATGGGGAATAAATAACATTTGTTGTACCCAACAGCAATGTCTGTGCACCTTTGATATTGAATATGCTCTGAGCAGTACAGCTTCTATTTTTGAGTGTTGGTGCATTGCTGATGTAGTGAAGAATCATGTATAGATTTGTCTTTGCAGATTTCCTTTTCAGTAAACCACTTTGCATTAGTCAACACAACTCTCAATAAATGTCTGTTGTCACTACCATGATTGATTATTAAGCTTTTTTTAAAAACTCTTATGCCATGTAGGGCTGCAACTAACGATAATTTTACTAATCGATTAATTATTGTTTTCAATTGAAATATATTCATATAGTTATTTTGCGTTGTGTTGCCCTTGCCTCAGCAGAGTGTCTTTCGCCTGTCAGTCAGTAGAGGCTCCGCCCACCTCTCCTCCGAGACATGCACGCACATTCACACACTGAATTTTCCGAGCTGCTTCCTCGCTTGAACAATAAGCTTTAAAGCTTTAATGAGAGTAAAGTCAGAGCTTTCCATTAGCGCCGACCTTTCACTCACGTCCAGCCGGCCATCTTTTTTTTTTTACAGTCTATTGTCGCGATTCACCGTGGTGTGTACATTTTACCCCCCACTTTTCCGCTTCAAAACAATGCAAGCATGATAGAGAAACATGCCTATCTGTCTGTATCAGTCCCGTCCCCACATGATCTATATGTTTGTGCGCGCGCGCTGAACTAAATGCGCGGAACCTGTACAGGCTGGTAAGACAAAGCTCTGCGGGTGAAGTAAACGGCTCCGCGTTATGATGCATAAATCACGCGACACAACAAATTGATTATGAAATTCAGTGCCAGTGCTTTTAATAATCGATTTTTATCTATTTTGTTTTCTTCATTGTTGCAGCCCTAATGTCATGTAGTCCCCTATTTTGTGTTAGTAAGTTATATAGTTCAAAACTTTCCTCTTTTTTCCTCGTGCATTTTGTGTGTAGGGGGTCTTGGTGGTATCGGCATGGGACTGGGGCCAGGAGGGCAGCCTATAAATGCCAACCGTGTGAGCGGTGGAGGAGGCATGGGCTCCATGGGGCCTGGAGGTCAGTCACCTCTCAAAGATTTGCAGTTCTGTTTGGCAGAAATGCTGAAACATCCTACACACTGTACATCACATACTGTTCTACAAACCACTCTCTCTCTACAGACAAATCAGAGGATCAGATGTATCTCCACTAGCTGGTCAACACACTAACACCAAAAGGCAGCAGTAATCAATAGCTTTGAACTTCTTTGATTATTAATATCCCAGCAAACCAACAAACCGTTAAAGGATAAACCATTTAGCCATCAAGTCTTGGCTGACATTTTCATGGCTCATGTTTAGATGCTTCAGATGCCTCAACGTGGCTAAAAGCGATAAGACGACCAGAGCTCCTACAAATTGAAATAAAGCTCTTTTACACTACTAGGTGTTAAAATGTTACTGGTATTGTACCAAAAAGCACCTTAGTACATTGTTTGAAAATCAGGTTGCACTCAGTACCTTTCCAGTGATATGTGGCACATCTATTTGATGCAAATAGATGCAATATGTGTCCTAACTGACATCATCTTTTGCTGCAGGTATGGAGGCTCAAGGTTATGGTGGAATGAACAGACTCGGAGGAGGTAAGGTTTTTACCGCTTATGAGTTTTGCCTGCGAAAGAGCTTTGTTAACTAACAAGAGAGCAATGTTTAAAGTTGGTGCTGCTTTGGACAGGAATGAGTGGTGGCGGGGGCTTTGGGGGCATGGAAAGCATGGGCAACATGGGTGGCTTTGGAGGGAGAGACATGGCGCCAGGCAGGATGGGAGGTAAGTTAACATTCACTTCTACTGGGTGTATGTGTTTCAGAGTCTGATTTTTCTGTTTTGTAAACACAACATTCAAAGTTAGCTCCTCACCCCAGCTCAAGGACTAATTAGCAGGCTGGTTAAGCAGTCTTAGGTCTAGCTAGCAAAATGTTTGTGTCCAGATAGGAGAATTTCACAGAGCTTCAGACTCAAAACAGATAACAGTGTCAGCCAGTGCAGTACAGAGCCACAGGGGGGATAAGGGGCTGAGAAGTGACAGCTTGAGTCAGAGCGAGGGGCTGAGATCCTCCCAAAAGCATCCCAAACACAGCAAAATGAAAAGAAAAGAGAAAATAGACAGAGGCCAGGAACTCTGCAGATACAGACACACCACGCTTCTAGTGCGTCATAGAATGATTGACAGGGGCTATTTTTATATGAACCAATACATTATTCTTTAAGGATATCCTCTTCATTCTGCCTTTAAGTCTAAGGTTACATCTCTTCTGTGTTGAGATATGTACCGGTCAGGGATGGGTGGAATGGATCGTGACTTTGGCCACAGTGACATGTCAATGAATCGAGGATTTGGTGAATCTTTTGGAGGAATGGGTAAGTGACACTGACTCCAGACAACCCTGACTTCCGTTACACTTAAACTGCAGACGCAGTGCAGGTTATGTAAGTTCCTCTGTTTAGTTTGGTTTAGAGTTATGGTGGAGTTTAAGGATTGCTCGTTGTGTGCTTTTCTTTTTATAGGTGGACTGTTTCTGTGTTCGCTGTTGTGCAATTGTTGCCTTATGGTTTAATCTAATCTGCACCAACTTGCATTCTCTTCTTTAGGTGGGGGCTTTGGAGGAGGCATGAGCAGTGGTGGCATGGGGCACATGGGGACTGGATTAGGTACATGAGATATTTCATCAGCTCTTCTTAATCGGTTCTTATTCTTATTGGCATTGTTATGGCGTTTTGTGTCATGCATGCTTGCGAGAAACAAGGCAGAGAGAGCATAAGACATATTCTAACGTGCATGTTTTGTGGGTCAAGAATGAGGAAACATGAAAAACCTTTCGGCATTTTCTTAATGAAAACAAACACGGTATATGAATAACATGTTGAGCCTCTTTATGTTTCTTTTAGTTTATAGTTCACTGAACACTTTTTGAGATGGATGTAATTTCAGCCGGGTCCTGTGTAAATTACTAGATTTTAGGGATTCTTCCTCAACACCTGCCTGTATGAATGAAAGCAGGTGAAATGTACTTTTTATTAGTTTCTTCCTTTTACACAGAAAGATGTGATTGGACAGAAAACCTTATGGCTGTATAGTAATGTGTTCTTGTGATTAAGATCTCAGTTTAGAACATTTCATTGATTTGGAGTGTTTGCCTTTTATTTAATTTGTATGCATACACCTTCACACAGACCGTTCCATTGTAGTATTAGCTATTGATTAAAGTAAGCATAATAACATCTTCATCGATTTTTTTAAATTACTTATTTCTATAATGATTGTATAAGCCCAGTAAAAAACCCACACCATCTGCCTTTGGCTGCAGATTTGTGGTGCTGCGTGTTTCATCGTGCTGCTCTGCACCAACCAGACTACTGAAGAAGCACACCTGTTTCAGAGCTATGAGAACAATGATGTGACTGGCTGATAGTGTTAATTATTAATTACCACACCCTCCAATTTCTGTTCTACTTCAGCAGGCTCTTATGCACATTGCACTGCTGCACATACAAGAACGAGCATACAAAATGGAATTGGAGTGCTAAACACACTTTATATTTTATAATCACAAGACTATTTACATACTTTCTATTGAGACAATACCTTACGGAGTTGGTTGTTGCCTAAAAATAAGTATTGGTCCAATGTCTGCTTTTCTTGTAAATACAATGTCACAGTGACATTGGACTCTAATGTTTTGAAGTAATTGAATACCAAGACATATTTACAGTGTTTATACACACTTCAATGAAGTCATTGGACTAAACTAAGGGAAGGCTTTGTGTACAATGGTGAATGGCATCATTGTGGTGATAGGTGTAGGGTAAATTCAATGGGCAGGTATTAAAATATACAGTACATAAAGTTGCCCTCTAATTGTTTGAGTGTGTCTGTATGTGTTGATTGCAGGTGGTGGAATGGGAAACATGTCGATGGACCGGATGGGCTCCAGCTTTGACCGTATGGGCATGTCAGGAATGGACATGAACCGTGGCTTCGGTGGCTATGGAGGTGGAGGACCAGGCCACATGGGTGGAGGCATGTCCGACCGGGGCTCTGGGTCCAAAGCAGGCTGTCAGATCTTTGTGCGGAATGTAAGTGCAGGTTTAAAATGTGACAACTTTGCTTGTAAAGGGAATCTGTTTGTTAAATAGGATTGGAGTTACAGAGCCATCTCAAAGGCTTCCCCACTTATTTAATGACTATTTCATTGATGTATACATTTTCTCTATGCGTTGATGCCCCAGTATTGATTAAGGTTTTAATGGGAAACAACCCATGCTTGCTGTGCATTAATATAAATGGTAATGATGCTGTAAATGAGTAGTTTTAAGATCGGCGCATTTGGATGAATTAACTGATGCTGTGGGAACATTTTGACCGTTGGCATATTTTCCCTCCGAGTCCAATACTTTATGATTTATTTGTACTGTATGCTTTATTGATGCACTCATTTTTTAGATGCATCTTGTAGTTTCAGTTGTGTTTATGTTCACAAATGGGTTGAGTGAATTACATGTTTGTGTCTTGCAGCTTTCCTATGATCTGACGTGGCAAAAGCTGAAAGAGAAGTTCAGTCACTGTGGTAAGTCTTTCACTTAGTGTGAATTCAATATTTATAGCCAAATTTACAGGCGTCTCAAAGATTTTTGACATTTCATTGTGAATGGTTGTTGTTGGGCATGAATGCTACCATAACAGGTTAAAAAAACAAACACTTTTTGACCATTTTGGCTTCAGAATGCATTCATTGCTCATTCTTGTGTATTGCAGGCCAGGTAATGTTCGCAGAGATCAAGATGGAGAATGGAAAGTCAAAGGGCTGTGGAACAGTGAGATTTGACTCTCCAGAGAGCGCAGAGAAAGCCTGCAGGATGATGAATGGAACCAAGATCAACGGTCGAGAGGTGGATGTCCGCATCGATCGGAACGCTTAGAGCTTTTGTAGAAGTCATGCTAACACACTTCCACATTCAGCCCTCTTGCCAATGATCTTTTGTTTTGTTTTAAAAACACTATTACTTCATATCCATGTGTCCACTGTTTTTTTTCTTTGTTTATATATACTACATAGCTCTTTTATCTTTTTTTGTAAACCCTTTTTAATTTGTCAGGCAGTTTATTTGGACGAATAAACTTTTTAATTTTTAAACCTGGTGGTTGTAAAATCTCCTGAGATCAAAGTCTCGACATTGTTCTTCACAGCTTGTAAAGTGAACCTGAGGTGTTAATCTATTCTGCATTATTGCTCAACAGTGCCCTGCAGTGGCCTGTTGAAACTGGGGAAATTCCACATTAATCTCAAAGGCAGCAATCAGAATGAAGTGAGAACAGAAAGGACATGGATTTTATCAGGCGTGGACTCTGACTCGAATCACAGGAAGCTATTTAAAATCCCAGATCTCCAAGATTGGTGGTAGTTTTTGTTTCAGTAGAACTGGATTGTCACATTTGATTAAATTGCCATTGTTATAAATTTAAGTATAGATCAGTGTGTGAAGTCCATTTGCAGTTAGCTGGAAACACAGCTAATAAAACTTGTGTAATTCTAGTTTTATTATTTAGGTGACAGAAGACACGTTGAAAGTTTGTTTGTTTTTTTACTATTTTCTACCAACCTGGTCGGTGATAAGACTCGCCCATAAAAGCTTATCAGACTTGCGTAGATGGGGCCTCTTTTTTGTCCGAAGTCACCCACTTAAAAAGAAGGACAAGGCCAAATGAGTTAAGTTAACACCTTTATTATGGGACTGACTTGTCCGTTTTGGATTTATTTGAACTCTGCTTTCACCCCTGTGACAGCCCAGTTTCTGTTTATGGGCATTAAGTAAGACAGAAGACGGGTCAGGTCTTTGTTGTATAATAATGCCGGTCTGGATCAGTCAGACACACACAAGAGCATGATCTTTGGCACACTTACACCTTAAGTGAAATGTATACAGTATATTTTTATATATTAATAATGGAGATCATCCTTTTCATGAGATATGACCAGCACACATCTTTCTAAATATTAGTGGGACCATGCTTCCTTAACATTTGCAGCTTTACAGACTTAACAATTCTGTTGTGTTTTTGGCCTGCTGTTTGAGTCTGTTATGAAAATGTGGCTTGAGTCCTGGGGAGGTCAGATCTCAGTCACTGCACAGTCTTATGGGATTATTCCCAATAATCCCCAGCTCATACAGGATGGCCAAAGTGGCAAAGAGAACATAACAGAAAAGGGAAACAATTCCCAACTTCCAGTCCAGTCTCCATCCGTTGATGTGAACAGATACGAAAAGGAATACGATTGAAAGGAGGAGTGTGGAGGAAATGAAAACCAGTCCAGTGCTGTTGACCTCTACAGGGTTGTCGGTGTCCACAAAGGCAGTCTTGATGAACCAAGGCAGGCCCAGGCACAGCATGTCGAAAACATTAGAGCCCACGATGTTAGACATGGCCATGTCAGCTTTCCCTGTTGAGAAGAAAAAACTGTTTACATACCAGATTTAAATCTCTATTTACACAGAATATAATTAGTTTTACTTCCTGTCGTTTCTTAAATGGCTGACGGGATAGTGAGTCAGCAAAGTGAATGAGTAATCAATAGGTACCACTTACATATCTTTCAGCAAAAGCTCATTGTCTAAGTATATACACTTAGGTATTATTCAATTACTGAATCAATAGTGTTGCTCATGAACAAGTGATTTATGAAGGAAGCAAATTACTCTTAATTTTTAATAATTGTTTTGTTATGGCTGGCCTCAAACTAAATGCAGGACTGATATTTACCTTCTCTGGCCACCATCACACTGGCTATGGTGTCAGGTATACTGGTTCCAGCAGCAAGCAGAGTGAGTCCCATAACTGTATCGGGGATGCCGAGGGTCTCTCCTGTATGAACACAATACAAACCCACAGTCAGAGCCCCCTCCTCCAACAACATTAAGCTTCTGAGAGAACAGCAGCTGATCTTAACTGGTGATTCAGGGTTAATAAACAATCACAGAGGGCACGGCTGCAGCAGGACTTTACAAACACTGGGGTCACGACCAAATTCCCCCAGCTGAACCCTGACTGCCTGAGAACATTTAAATAAGGCACATAACTCTACAATATGTTGAGCATTTACAAATAATACAAAATGTGTTGTTTTATTCATTAGGGACTGTTCAATTATTAACTGGAAATGTTTTTTTCCTACATGTGCTGGTGACAGGTGTGTAATTCAGGTGGGGAATATTTTATTCCTTTTACCCATTTTAATGTATATTTTTGGCCCCAAACCTATAAAATGTCATTAGAAAATGTAGGGTTCCTATCCTATTTTAAAAAACCTTGAACATTTTTAATGTAGTGAACTCAAAGTTTAAAAAGTGCTTGGATTTCAAATGAAGTCCTTAAAATGCTTAAAGTTTAGGTTGTAAAGGATGCCACACACGACACATTTTGAAAAATATAAAAAATATATTTTAATTTGTCAATCTGTCAAAGAGAAAAATTGATTGTTTAAGGCACGTTAATGCAAAAGTGAAATATTCAGTATACTGTATATAGACTATGGAAAAGGCTTGAAATGCATCTTTAAAATGCCTGAAAAGTACTTGAATTTGACTTTGGAAGGTGTAGGAATCCTGAAAGATAAAGTCTTTAAAAACTCTCATTTGTAATTTGTGTTTAATCCTTGAGATCATTTCAAGTCACTATGCATCACCTAAATTTCAAGAAAAACATTTGAGATGACAGGATCTTGTGTCCTTAATGACAGTTATGACTGTTTAGAGACCTTTGTGGTCCTAAGCTCCACTGGTCCCCCAAACATTAGATATTTTGATCCACGGACATGGGACTGTCTCCAACGTCCTCAATAACATGCTGTATGTTTAAGTTGTACCTGCTTGGCCCCATGCCTGCTCTTTCATAAGACTAAACTCTCCTTCCATGTGAGCCTATCTGATGACTATGGGATAATAATCTCATTATACTTCAGTAGACCTACCATCGTCACATGATGAAGCTGCCCTTTTATCCGATCCTAGGTCAGTTTTATGTTCTTGGACCTGTGCCCTTGGGTACTTTTCTACATACACACAGAGCTCACATGACTGTGTTTCCTTAAGGGTGAAGCAGGCTGTAATCCTGGTTATGCACATGGCCCACTGGAGCTACAATAACCCCCCTCTTAACTTTCCAGGACAATGGCATCTCAGGAATTAGCCAGCAGACCAACATGTGATTCTACTCTGCAAATCAGACATTTTTCTCACAAGTTTCAAACACTTGTGATCCAGAAAGGCTCCAACCCGGATTGGCTGATTTACACCTGCAACTTAACTGAAAACACTGAGAAAATATACAGATTTTACACAAGCTTAAAACAATGATCTTACCTACAACAGTGACCATCCACACCAGCATGTAGGTGAATCCTGAGATCCACACGGCTGACATGAAGAAGGTTATCATGAACCATTTCTTCCAGAACCTTCTCCTGCAGTCAGGGATGGTCAGGTAGAGCAGAGTGATGATGGGCAGGGAAAGAACCCAAATGATTCGTTTCAGGTCACTCTCTGGGACAGCAAACACACTTTTATGCTCTGCTGGGACGCAAGAAGAGAAACGTGTTTTGATTGGATTTGTATCACATCATCAGGCCAAACAACCAAGTGGAAAACAGTGCACTAAGACATGTTTCTACCTTCAGGAATCTCATTGAGACCGTGCAGACTGAGGGACAGGTGAGAGTATCCTGAGTCATCTTGGAAGATCCCACTGTCTGTTCTGGAGCGACTGTGGACTCGCATACTGGTTTCGTCGCTCCAGCCCATCAGTGGCTGTGTCTCAGTCTTCTCCCCAGATCCTTTACCCAGACAGGTGCAGCACGGGCTCAGCTTCCTCAGGACAAACTCACTGATGCGGAGGTCAAAGCACAGAACCACGATGTAGACACCATAGACCAGCAGCAGGCAGGCAGCGTCATACCTGTAAACAAAACAGTTTGATTATTCACATTCGTTCTTAACCTTGAGGATAGATGTAATAGATAAATAAAATCCTCTGACCTACTTCAGAGCATTGAAGTTACTCAGATGTCATCACATGAGCAAAGTACAGGGCCTTGGCCATGTGATAACACGAAGAGGACTGAGGAATGTGACTGAAAGCTCTGGCAATATGTAAGCAAATGCAACTTGCTTTAAGAGGATTTATCACAGAAAACACTTTTACTTATTTCAGTCCACAGAAAAGTTGTCTTTTATCCATGTTTTTGGTAACTTTGAACATATTTTAAGTGACAGTCTCCAGGCCTGAAAAGTGCCTTCAAACATTCTTTCTATTGGCCAGCAGGGGGCGACTCCACTGGCTGTTTGAAAGTCAGTAAGAAAAAGGCCTGACTTCTCAGTGGTTTTATTATCTCAGTAAACACAATAGAAATTACTTTATGGCCTCCATCGCTAGTTTCATGTCTTTTTTTTTAACAAAGCATGATGTTCCTTTTGTAAATTATGGCCCCATTTAGAGTGAATCAGGCGATAACGTAGGCCACGCTTATGACACGGCTTCCAGGATGTTTTCATCTGTCTGTTTTCCTCTTAGGACTTTGAACCTTTCACAGTGTGTTTACAGTTCATGAAAGTTAACTGTAATAAATGTCTTGTTTGGCGTTTGGTTGCACTAAAAGACACTCTCAGGAGTCAGCTGTTCATTTTGAATCCAAAAAACCAAGATGACCAAAATGCCAAACTCAAGGCTTCAAAACAGTGGTCCATAAATGAATGGGTGCTATTGGTGGTATTAAATTTCACAACATGTAGTCCAGCTTTTTTCCAACTCCATATCTTAATCAAAACAAAGCTGTGCTCTTTGTCATCCTTCCATGTAGAAATCTTTCATAAACACTGAATGCTGCACTGCAATTGCTGTGTTTATGATGTGATATTGTCTAATTTACTTATTAACATTTATTGCGCTATACTGCCAGTCAGTGTAATAAATGCTAGTGAGTCACAGTACTGTACTGCACTGGACAATGTTTTGTGATTTGTTTTCAATTGTTTTCAGAGTCACAAGATGCAATAAACAGCTGTATTTGACTAACAACCATCTTTCATAGTTGTTGTAAGGTCTGAGTGATCATATCCCAAGACGCACTCAAACTCACCAGTACACCTTGTTATCAGAAATGATGGCAATAACAGCAGAAACACTGATTCCATAAGCCAGGCAGTCCCTGAACAGTGGCCAACAGGAGAGCCGCCCGGCCTGATAAAGGAAACAAAAATAAATGTTTTACAGCTTACAAAACACAATGTACATAACGCCTCTTCTGCTTTGACCCTGTAAAGGTGCTGCTCTTATGTACAAGTAGTAATAGGTGGATAATCTCTGTTTCAGTGTGGGATTGTGTCAGAGCGTACCATAGAGGCCAAGAGTCCACATGCAGCGCAAATTCCTAGCAGGTTGTAGACGGCTGATCCCACGATGGTGCTGACCCCGATGTCTCCCTTTGTCACAAACACACCTTACACACATAAAGAGCACATTTTAGCTTTGACAGGGACAACGTGGAAGCACTGATGAAAAAGAAAGGGAAAACGTTAGGGGAACAAATAAAGTGCTGAGAGGAAAAATGTCCTAATCAAAAGCCACAGGCCCTCTCTGTTCCCATATGGTGGTGCAGTCACAGGTCATCGGGCTGGGAAGGGACACAGTGACAGTGATGATGATGCTGGTGTCACCATCAACATCGCTGCTTGTAATTACTGTTATACTGAGGCATGATTACCCAGAAAGGCTGTGACCAGTTCAGGTGCAGAACTCCCAGCTGCCATGAATGTGGCTCCTGCTACATCCTGAGACAGTCCCAGACCTGACAGAGACACAAGGAACAGCACGGATACATGACAGCTTACATGGTGGCTACAAAATAATAGAAACACCTGATTATATGCAATCCAATTATTCAGTACCTCAAAAAAGACCAGCAATGAACTTTCAAATGTGATATTTATTGTAGGGCTGTGTGCAAAGTATGGTATTGTATTCATAGGTATGTTATATGTCCACCCACTGTCTACCCACTATTTGTTAGACGTATAACATGCTACGTTTACACATTCAAATGTCTGAATACAACAAGGTCTTCGTTAATTATTTTCTACACAAGGTGACGGTCTATTTAATTTGATCGTCTGTCATTGTCCATTGTATGACCTTTAAGCCCTCTAGTATTTAATTTGGTTAAAACATTTCAAATTACTCAACATGAATAAATATTCATGAATCTAATCACAATGTGAATAAAACTTTCACAACTAACTAAGAACAGTGTTTTTCACTTGAGGGATACATTTTCATCTGCAATGGTGGTTGTTAAACAATAAAGACAAAACCTCCCACGATCCCATGTTACTTCATGAGGTCAACAAAGTCTGGCTTTTGTTATTGTTTCAGTTGAGAGACCCCTAGTGGTAAAAATGACGTTCTTTGCATTTAAGTTATTAATAACTACACAATAATTGATAAGTCCATAGACAGAAAATTAACCCACAGCAACTTTCATAGCAAATAATGTGTTTCATTATTTAATCAAGCAGAAATGTTGAACATTTGCTGGTTCCAAGATTAGATGCTTTGCTCAGTTTTTTTTATTATCGTGAACTGATTGTATTTGGGTTTTGGTCTATTGTTGAGTGAATACAAGTCATTTAAAGACATCAGCCAGGGCTCTCACAACTTGTGCTGGGCCTTTTTTTATACTATTTAGACCTAATTAGTTACTGTAGACTTATTATAGAGTAATATAGAGTTTAGAATGGAAATCCAATCAAACTAAAAATTGTTCACTTGGTTTATATTATATGCATGCATTTCTACACAATCTGTCAACATATTTAGTGATTGTTAAAACAGTCCTACAATATAGGCCCATGCACAGCACCGCACATTACAGCAGGCATAAAGGCCCCGTTACAGATCGTGTAATGATGCCATCATAGTTCATGTCACTTACGATCACTGATCAATTCCAAGGATGGCAGAAAGTAATCGTCGCAGACTATTGTGACAGCCAGCAGCATGTAGAAAATAAGCATGAAATAAATGACAAGCCCTCCATCCTTCCTCTCCTGCACCGTGAAGAAGCCGTCAGGAAACTCGGAGGACTGTGATGAGATGCATTCTGTCTCATTCTCTGAAACAGCAGGACACACACACGCGCACACATCACTGACAAAAATCTGTCAGCCCCAAACAAGCAGCCTGTTGCCGCAGAACTGTTTGAACTCTTAATGGCAGTTACACGGTACTTCATGCCAATGAGACATGAGGATTAGCAGAGCAAACACTGTCACAGCTGCTGAGCCACAATTGATTACTCATACTTTGTAAAACACGAGAATGCGCCGTGACATTTTTAATGACACATTTAACAGATTAGAACAATAAAACGAATATATCTAGGAGCACTATGGGAATTTTAAAAACTTACCAAGAGCCCGGCGCACCCTGGTAGAGTGGGTTTCCTGAGCTGTTTTTGCAGTAAATGATACAAGATGGACTGTGCAATATAAAAATATCACAAATCCTAGAAAGTAAGGTATAAAATCTCTTCTTTTCTTTCTCTGCAGAGCTGAAACTTTATGCATGGTCATTTCAGTTAATAAAATAAAATAAGTAATTATTCCAAGGAGTCATATGGTTTTTTTTTTTTATTCTAATAAGATTGCAAAAGAGTAAATGTGGGCTAAAGCTGCTTGTGAGCGCTGCATCTAACACTACACTACGACTACAAGCTGCTGAGAGAGATTATTGGGGGGGAGAAAGCATCTTTTAAGGTCTGGCGCTACCAAGAATGGGGGATCACGAGTTGCGAGTCATTCCAGTCGACTTGAACACGCTCCAGCCTGAGGCGCATCAGGGGTGTAACTCACGAGAGCATAAAGCCACCTAACTCACATAGTTTAAAATGTGGGAAAATAAATGTTATTTTCCGATTGAAATGTAGACAAAAACAATTTTACATACCTATAAATATTTCATAATAGGAAAAGGCCCAAAGCATTGCAGGCTAGAAACCCTAACTTTGAAAAAAATAAAAAAATAAAAAAATAAAATAAATAAATAATTGCTTTAATGTTTGATTTCATCACGCAATTTGAGAGAGAACTCATAATAAACGTAAAAATAATTTAAATAATAATGTAAATCATTTACTTTTATGTACATTGGTTGCCATAAATGACGTGTCTGGAGTTAGTTTACTCAGTGTATTTATTTTTAAATAAATTATTTTTTCCCCACTTTTCTTTAGACTTTTCATTCATAGAAAAATAAAACGAGGAAGACATATAACATGTACGCCTATAGGACGTTTGTTTGCAGTTCGTTGTCAATATAGATTGATATACCCTATATTTACTCTCGTTACTGTAACAGCGTCTGTGTGTGTATTTCGAGTATTTAACCCGTAATTTTGCTTAAGAAAACTTATAACAAATAAAAAAGGTGAAAAGTTTACATTTAAAGTAACGTTAATTAAGCAGCGACCTGCCAACCAAGTGTCCCAAATCAAACGCACATAACTATGACCTCTGACCCCATGCTGACCCACAGGTGCGTGCTCGGTCATGGCTAACATGCTAACATGCTCGCGGTGGATGTTTCGGCGCTGACTTCGGCTTTTCTTGAGGGACTGTTTGCCTTCAGTTAGGTGTGTGTGAGGCCTTACTGCTGTTTCGGAGCTGAATGGACTGTTGATATCATGCTTTGGGAATGAACGAGCACATGAGATAAACCTGGAGCAGATGGAGGTGGATTCAGACAGGTGAGTCTTCAGAGAAGTCAATGCCTGTCAATCCGTGTAGGTAGCAATTGATTCAAAACTTGTTTTTTTCTTTTATGTGTTTTTGGCTGCAACTGCTTTGGAATTATTATTGATTAAAATTTTTTTTTAACATGTTCCTGTTGTACATGTGGCTGGTATTGTGACTCTCTGTGTGTCTGTTTATAGCCTATGTCATCATGGCAAATGTAGTTTTTGGAGACACCACCTGTAACAAGAACTACAAGTCCAGAGTGGTAACCAGGTATTAGCTTTTTGGTTTGCTATTGCTCAATTTTTAGTGATCTTAGATTTTCAATACACTATGCAGTTATACCATTACACTAAATATTAGCATTGCAGTGTGTTACCTACCTAGACAGCTTGATGTGTCACTTATGGAGCGGCATGTTTGGCAGTAGGCCTGAGTTTTCTGCCAGCTCATGTCAGGGTGTGTCTGGTTGTATGTCAGTTGAACAAATTTTCATATTTGTTTGTGTTGTTGATATGATAGTCAAACATCTCACCCCATATTCACACAACTTTAATGTGCTTCGCCATTGTTTCCAAAACAAATGTGGTTATTTTGGGTGTTTGTTTTGCTTTCCCTATTGTTATATATATATGTATTAGTATAAAAGTGTGTTTGCCAACCTGGCAGCTGCTGCAGTGAAGCTCTGCCAGAGAAGAGGTTTTGAGTTCCTTGCCAGGTGTTTATATGCCTGTTTGTCCACAGAATAATGCTTGTTGCACCTGCCGAGGTGATTGTTTGTTATGTATTGTTGATCATGTTTTGTCTTCCTTTCGAGTTAACTGTTGTAAGGCTGGTTTTTCAGGCTGCAGACTGCTGTGATGTGACTATGTTGACATGTTAAAGCATCATACTGTAGCCTAAATGTGTTGTTTATTTTATGTGGTATCACCTCATCATCATCATGTGAGGCATCAAATGTATTTTAACCGGCCTACTTTTTGTTTTTATAAATACATTTTAACAGAAAAGTGTGTGTGT
>CAFUXE010003075.1:809166-820962 GCA_903364295.1 Serranus cabrilla
GTTTCCTTGTCAGGTTGTCAGGCTGGATTCACAAACACACCCTTATGAACACACCCTTGACGCGGGATATGCAGCATGACACACATTGCACTGAGATGAGTGAATAATATCACCCGAGGGTCTGGGACTCTTAAGAAACACGGTCCGTAGAAACATGTTTGCTACGTATGAAATAGGAATTTTCAAGTCCTTTTTAATTAGTTGGCCTCCAGCTACTTTTGAGAATGTGGCAATTGCAATAAATGTTATAAAACATGATCTCGACTGCTGGATCTGTATGTAAGAGATTTTAAATTATGTCTATTGAGATTTATTTATCAATCATGTAAAGTTCTTTCTCTTTGTACATGTTATATGTAATTTCTGCCTTGTCCTTTTCCTTCTCTAAAAAGGGTGATTTTCATGTGCAAACACAGATTATTGTTCTCAAACAGGTCTTCCAGGTTTTTCCTTTAAATTATTTGGAATGTTTATTCAGTTTCTGTGGTCTACCTCTGAACTCTCACGTGGGTAAATTATGAAACAAGTTCAAGAATTTAGCAAGATTTAGTGTGTCCCTCTGTGAATGATGAAGCTAAAGAATTGCTTAATTTCTTTATTTGATGGTGGGGATATGCTGATTGTGGCATTATATATATATTTTTCTATATTGAATCATTTTCACTACTGTTTTACAGATTCCAGGAGTCCTAAATTGTTCTGTTAAAATGAATATTACTTGCTGTATTAAATCACATTGATGCTTATTAGGATGCAATAAATCCCTCAAAATGAGGCCAACTTTATGAGCAGATTTGCTTGTAAGAATGTTGTTTCTGCATGTGTGTGTGCGTGTGTGTGTGGAGGGGGAATATATGAGTGTGCAGGTGTGTTGCTCTACATCAGGCGGGTCCAAGCGCGCTCACTGCCAGAGTTATGGTCTTGTTCCTGATGACTGTGGGAGAGGAGTGAAACTGTAATTACCTCTGCACAGGTGGGAGCCGATTCGCACACACCTTGAGCTTGAGCTGGATAATCATCATATCAAATAAGTAGAAGGGCCAGACCGAGCACGCAGAGATATGCAGCTGTACGCCAATGGAATGGGAATATTATTTTTTATTATCCTTCCATTGTGTTTTCGAACTACACCCTCAGTAAATCTGTAATGAAATTGCAACACTTCTTAGAATATTTGTGAGGCTGAATTTATTTTCAGAGTCAGTCAGAAGGACTTTAGACTGGTGTGACGGTAAACCGCTGATTGAGAACTTTTTTGAAAATAAAGTAGTGTCCACTCGTGATCCCTCAGTATAGTTTATGTCTTTAGTATAGATGTGAGTTAAGCATTCCAGCCAGACAGAGTTTTCTGTTCCGATGGTTTCATTTAAAGGATTCTTGAGGAGTTGAAATGATTGAATATTTTAGAAAAGAAAAAATGATAATTTGTGTAACAGAGGTATATGGTGAAGTGGGTATTTTTTTATTCAATGACATTTTTTAAACTTTGAATCCTTTAAGAGGTCAGACCCACAGGATGGGAACTAGTCCATCAGGACCAGCACCCCAAAATCAATACATTTATTAATAATAATAACATGGCAACAGCTGCACTGCTGGTATTTTGTATAGCAGGGATTGGACATTGAACACTTGACATTACATTTCTGTCAAGTATCAGATAAAACACAAACTACATATCATTTTGTTTGGTTACTGTGATATAGCTTTTAATCTTTTACGTCACATTTGAATTATTAAGATGCTGTTACAACATAATATCGTAATTCAAAACATGAGGTGACAGAAATGGCAGACATATTTTCAGCTTTTAAAGTTTGTGTTAAGCACTCTTTAATTTGTTTTTACTCATGAATCAGCTGTTTAAATTTTTTAATATTAACTCTGGTGCCAAGGTGCCTTCAGTTCATTTGGGAGTAAATCCCTTCGGTCAGACTCTCTGAGGCACAGGCACCACCGACATGCTCGGGAGTTCATCCTTACTCTGATGCCTGTTTAATGTTTGTCTTTTTCATAATAATATCAGATTGGAGGATTTATCACAGCGCCTTAAGACCAAGTTATTAAAAGTCTGTATATGTGTAAGACGGAGTGAAAACTGGAGGTACAGCAACAGGAGCGTCTTCTATAAAGGGACTTTCCACATTATATGCAGTCTGACTCATTACCAGCTGATTCAGTCTCATAAAGCACATTCAGCAAGTTGCCAGCATAAGTTGCCATAGTAACTGAGCTTGAATAACTGAAAATGAGTCAGACCAT
This sequence comes from Serranus cabrilla, assembly GCA_903364295.1. NCBI lineage: Eukaryota > Metazoa > Chordata > Actinopteri > Perciformes > Serranidae > Serranus > Serranus cabrilla. The sequence goes on from CAFUXE010003075.1 coordinate 811,429, forward strand.
CAAAAATAAGTCTGGCTTATTTGGAAAACTTGCTTTATGGAACGGGCCCCGCGGACACGAGTGGAGAGCAGCACTTTTTAGTGAACCTCGGTGTAGAGCCCAGAGGGTGAGCCGAGTCTTGGTGTTCCAGTGTGCACTGGATTTCAGCCGGTGCTTTGTGAGCTCAGCATTCATAGGTCAGATGGTTATAGTGGTATCACAGCGAGACAGAGAATCGATACTGAACTAACTGGCCAGGCTGGGAACAACTGGCAGGCCCTGGGTTAGAGGCACGCTCTGCTCAGCGGTGGTGCTCCTCTGATTTATTGCAGTTGTTAAAGAGAAAATTGAGTCAGAAGGTTTTCATTTAATGGCATACTAGTCTGTGGCTGTACTCTAATACCACACTTGACCTTCAGTTCCAGATAGGAATCAAACAGTGGAATTAACTACTGTAGTGGCCCGGGAGCTTATCTGCTCCTGTACCGGCTAATCACAGTAAATATCTCATGTTTTCTATGGCGACAAAGTAAACCTGGAGGCTCGGGACTGGATAAATAGTATAAGAAGCAGGGCTCTACGTGTGATTGACTGAACATGGAGGTGTTGCTCTATGGTCAGGCTTCAGGCCCGCGCTCCGTGCTGTGTCTCAGTCTGTTCCCGTGAGGGGTTATGATGGCCCTGCAACACCACCTGCTGGAGAAAATCCAGACCGCAGTGATTTTGAATTCAGTTCCAGCGAGCAAAGGTAAAAGTGGTCACACCATCTTTTCATTTTTGGTCTGCAGGGAGTGGGGCAATTTTTTGCTTGAGTGGAAGGTACAGAGTAATAAATCCAACCATAATGAAATAAAGTAACTCACTGCCTGTATACTTAAATGGCTCAGTTGAAGAGTTCTATCTATATATCTGTGTGTCTGTGCTTCTGTCTGCTGTGCAGCTTCAGCAGAGCAATAGAAAGTCTTTCTAATTAAATTACAGTAGTTGGCCTCATCTCAGGCTCTGTTGTCCCAGACTGTCTGAGTAATTATCTTAATGAAGGAGGGAAATTTGATTACAAAAGTGCAGTAACAAACAAAGGAATCCATTTAGTCAGTAAGTGAAACATAAACATTTCTTTTCTCTCTTGCTGCTTACTCAGACTATCAGATCAAATGCTCTGCTAGATATATATAATCCTCCACTCCACATCTTTAAAGTTTCATTGGCTCAGCGATGATGTGCAAATATTGGAGATACTAGTCACAACTCCTTTTCCTCCCAGCAGGGTTTATGTCTTCTGGCCAATCAGTTTATGTTCATATTATTAAGGAGACTCTGGCTCTTCTCTGTGAAGTTGGTATTTTACGATGGTTCATATCTGGCTCAGTAGTTTCAGTGCGGGGATGTTTACTGCCAGGATTACCTAATCAGGAAAAGTCTGCTTCACATTTTCTGCATAATATTACCACCATGCAGCAGTGTTTCAGGTTTGTCCAGGTGAGAGTCTCTGCTTCTGCTTGATGTTTGCATCCCTTCCTTCCTCTTGTTGTCCCTCTGGCGGATCAGATAGTGCTGAGTGTACCGGACAGAACAACCCTCATCCTGTGTCATTGTCGTTACTGTCCCGTCCCGTCCTGTCCCGTCCTGTCCTGTGCTGTGCTTTTGATATGTCGGCCAGCTCACCCCCCCATTGCTCTCTTTTCCTGCTGACAGACAGCAAAAGAGGCCGGCTGCCTTGCATGTGAGGTTACAGGAAAAGAGAGGATGTCCGAAGAAGAAACACCTTTTCCCACTGACTCAGTGGCAGAGGAAGGAAGTGATGTCACGTGGTTATCTGTGTCAAAGACAATAGATAAAAGGCCGTGTTAGAGGTGAAAAAAATGGGCCTTTTGTGTATTTTTTGTATCATTCTTTCCTGTTTGAACTTATAATTTATTTTAAGTGCTAGATTCTGCACTTAGTGACTGCCATCTACTGGAGAAATATGAGTATGACATTGTGTTGACGAGCTGAGAAATCAAGGAAAGCCTCTTGATTCATGATATTCTGGACAGGTTTGATGGCTTGATTTCTCAGTCTGTGTGTCAAGTGTTCAGACTACAGATGGTGTCATTAGTGGCTCATAATTTGTCTTAGATTTAAAGCAAATGATTTAGTTGCTTAGTTGGAATAATTTTTCAGAAAAAATAGCAACAATGCACCGGCTTCAGCTTTTTAAATGTGAAGATTTGTTGCTTTTCTTTAATATTTTGTGTTTTTTTAACTGTTGGCGGGTCAAAACAAGCAAATTGGAATATGTTGGTTTTTGATGCTCTGGGAAATAGTAAAGGCATTTTCTGACAATTTAACTGTAAAAAACAATTGAGAAAATATCAGCAGATTTTTTTAAAATTGGTATTTACAGACCTTTTTATGTTATAGCAAGTAGAACAATTGTTGCCTCACTTTTCTTCACTTCCTGCTGTGTGTTGCGGGGCATTTTTGGTATTCTCTCCTGCTGGTGCAGATTCCAAACATTCCCAACATTTGTGCATGTAATTACCTCAGTCCTGTACCCCAATCTATCTATCATCTATTGCACAAACACACACACACTTATCAGAGAGAAGGGGAAAGAGCCAGAGAGAGAGAGAGAAAGATAAAAAGACTTGCTCTGTGTGCCTCAAGAGAAACCCACCTTTAAAGCAGAAAAGGTCTGAGAAACATGTCTGCATTCACAATCAGCCTCTGTCTCAGCAGCCGAAGTAATGTCTCAGCACCGAGCCCGCACCTGTCTGAGACCGGCCCTGTACTTATGAAACCAATTTGCTCAGTATAAATCCGGCCAATACGAATCCTGTGTGGTTTCCCTGTCAATAGCCCTATTTGTATATACTTCATGAAAATGATTTGTCAGCAGTCTCGAGGATTGAGCTGCGCACCATCACATGCTCGAAAAGTATCCTCTTGTCTTTCTCTGAATGTTGATGGCCCGAGGCAAGGCTTCAACCAAAGTTTCCTCTCTAGAAGAAACTGCCACTCAGCACAGTTTGACAACACGAATCAATGATCAAGCTGCTTTTCATCAACTGCTGCCATTTTCTCTAATTTTATTCATGCACATTTTACTGGAGGCTCACTTTTCAGAAATGTCAATACTTTTTGAAAGTGTGCATGTATGTGTATGTGTGTTTGTGCGTCGCGCTCTTTCCCAGCAGTCCATCCATCCACTCTGATTAACTCCTCGTGTGTCCTGTTGCCTGCGGCGATTAATTAATGACCCATTTGCTTAATTGCAAAGAGCTAGCAGGACAAAGAAAAAACTACAGAAGCATCACGTGGGGATTGGAGGGGGGATGTTTGTGTTAGGATTCGGATGTGAGGGAGAGAGCAGGTGAGATAGAGTCAGGAACAACTAAAATTAATGTCAGATGAAAGATTTTATGTGCACAAGTCCCAGAGTGTTCTCGGTAAATAGGCTACAGGCTGCTCTGCCCCTCTTGTCTTTTCCTGCTGGCCTTGTCTTTTTCCGTCCCGTTGTGCGTGTGTGCGTCTGTGTGTGTCTCCACCCATTGTGTGTGCAGTATTTATATGTGTCTAAAGTGACACAACAGAAGCTCCAGGTTCTTCTCTGTCTCTTTCTGTGTCATTCTGCTGAATGTGCTTTCCTGGATGCAGCACACATTGTCAACAGTCACCCGTTCACTCTGACCATCTGTCACAGGCCTGCCTGGGCTTCCCTACACAGTTTGTCCACAAGCTGTGGCTGCCATTTGGTTTACTCATAAAAGTCACTCAAAGGTTTGTCCTAATTTTTGTACACAAAGGGTCAGCGCTAGGACATGGCTCAACTTCAGCTGCTTTTAAAACATTTTTTTTTTTTAAGAAATAGTTGCTAAAATTGGAGTGGATGCCGCAGAGAGTTCCTCATGCTCAAGCATGAACAGTGATTTGTCAGTATTTTATTTGTTTTCCTCTTTGCAGATATGTGCGATGGCTATTTGTAGATTTTATAGTAAAATATAAAAAGAATGAACAGGAAGGGCATTTATTATTACCTCTGCCAAGGAGCTCATGTTTTTGTTTCGGTTTGTTTATCTGTTTGTCAGCAGGATTACAGAAAACTTCTGGTCTGATTCTCATAAAACTTGGTGAAAGGGTAAAGCATGGGCCCAGGAGGAACCCATTTTGGAGCGAATCCGAATAAAAGGGCAGAAGCACAAATATTTTTTAAACTTTCAATAACATCGCAAGATATAGAAGTATTAATTAGGTGTCAGAATAATTGGAAAATATGTAATCTCAACTGGTAAAATTCCTGTGCACCCTGTGTTTTCTGAGTCCCCTTTTAGCCTTCTTTAAAAGTTTTATGTGAAGAAGCTAGTCATGTGTTTTGTCAACACAGACTCATTATTTCAATTCTTATTCTTTATGTAAAGTGCACAGGGTTCAGGGTAAAACTGAGCTGTAAAGTCACTTGAAACTCTTTGCTATTTGGAGCCTTTGTTTGATGAACACTATAGTCCAGTGCTGACTTCATAATCAGCCCACCTCCACTTAACCAGACACAGCTGTGAGACGTCTCCTCAGTTTTCTCGTTGATCTATAAGCCTTCTGTCTGTGTATGTCTTTGTCATTCATACCAAGTCACCATGCCAGGGTGGGTTATGTCCGCTGGCTTAAAGTTGGTGTACTGTGCACAGCAGATGCTCTCACACTGTGAAATAATATAGAAAGTGAATGGGAAACGGAACCAGAGGGGAGGATGATACGGTTGTGGGGAGGAATTGTACGCGGCTGCAGCACTACCTGAATTCAGAGGACAACTCTGCACAGAAGCTTTTATTGATACCAAAGCTGTAATTGATTCTGCTTATTGTTCGAGTTCTTTATCGTTTCCCTTATTGATTCCTGATCAGTTTTTCTGTGTGCAAAATAAGTATGCCTACCTTGGTTTTCAGCATCACCATAACAGTTTTATTATCTCTTAGTGTGAACACAGTGTGGATGAAATAACAGAGTATTTATACAGCATTTGTTTTCATTTAGTTTTTCTGAATCAAAGAATCTGCTAAGCACTAATATTGTTCTAACACAGGATATTTACCCTTGGTAATGAATGTGCTGCTCGGTTAGGAAGCAGTGGAAGTTAGATTGCTGAAATTTAAGTCCATGTTGCAAAAGGTATTTCAGCATATTTCTGGTGTTTCGAAATTTTTGTGAAATGATCATTTTACAGACATTAGAGGCAAAACTGTTGTCATCATTCTTTATCAAATTAAGTTACGTGTTGGACTGTTTCTTCCTCTCCACCACGACTACTTCTTGTTGCAAGCTTCTAGCAGCAAAGATGCACGAGTGTAATGTTTTGCAATGAGCAACTGCCAGAAAAACATGCTGGCATCAATAGAAGGAATAATAATATTGGAAGCATAGGATTTTCATAACTAGAACTAGATCTCAATTCTCATCCATATTAATAAGACCGATGTACCAAATATCAAACATTTTCTGTAGAGGACTGTCTCCACTGAAGAGGATATTAGGGTTAACCACATGTGTAAGATCATAATACATCATAATAGCCGTGCACAAGAACCATCTAATAGAGATGCTTCAGCGTTGAGTGTGTATGTCACAGGGGTTAGTGTGTGGGCATCACGCTTCATGGATTTGCAGAAAATCACTAGTTGCATATGCATATTGTAGTTACAGGCATGGCAGAATGGAAAATGAGCTATTTCTCAGTACTACAACATGTTTACACAAAAGTTCTTTCCTCTTCCTGTAAAAGTGGGCATTTAATTACTACAAACCAGGTTGTGTGCATACAAATTAAAATCAACATTAAGACTTGGCTCGTTACCTCTCCTGATCTTCTATAATAGAAAACATGCAGATTCACAGCCCAAAGCCTTGTTTTATATTAATAATACAAACGGTTGTGGCCCCGGCTGGAATCTGTTCATTTAGTAGAATCATCTCATGTCTTCTGATCACCTCTAAACAATATCTTTCTGTGTTTCGCTCTACGTCTACATCTTGTTTATGGAAACATTGTCATCATATAACTTCCTTGTGACCTTAACAGTAACATAATGCAATACTCCTTCACACGCACAAGCAATCACATGGCGATCAGATAGCATAGGCAGGGAACTTAAGTGTGAGATAAGAGCCTGATTACGTAACTCTAGGACTTCTTTTGTTTTTCTATGTTAAAAACTTGGCTGTTAAGAAACTGTTAACAGTGAAAAACAGCTGACAAATGAAAAGAATTTATCTACTTCATTGAAAAAACTGAGTTTAATTGCTGTTTAAAACAATGGAAGTTTTTTTATTTTATGGAACTACAAACTGAGCTTGCATATGAAGTGACCTACAATGTGTGTTTAAACTCTAAAATACACATTAGTAATCATGAGTGCACCTTTGCTTTTCGGCTTAATTTCTCCAGGATATGTCCTAAAGGGAGACTTCTTTTTTATACTAATATTACAATATCTTGAGCAGTTGGAGGGCCTCTGGGCTGACCAGAGGGGCCTTGGCATGCTCAAGTCTCTTCAGCTCCCCTCTGGTCATCATATTGCATTCTCAATAGCTGTATGTGCAAACACAAACCTTCACAAACTAGATTCAAGAGCATGTTACTATGTTTTCTACCATGGTTAGTATTTGTTACGTATTCTCTTTGTGTATAATTTAACCAAATGTCCAGGCTGTGCGTAACTCTTTTGGTTCCTGCTGGCTAATGTGCGCAATGTATTTTGTTTTGTAAGAGAAGACAAAAGGTGTTGTTGTTGCTGGAGGAGAATAGAAGCCTTTGTCCTGACTTTCTATATGTGCAGGCATGAGTTACATCCCAGTGAAGCTTCCTTTGTCCAAGCAATGGGATAGCTGCTCTGTGGCTGGGCTGAGGCCTGAGCAAGGGGGGAGGGATGTGGAGCTGGAGCTGGGAAATGGATATCAGTCCCTGGCTTCAGGTAGGGTCATCTAGAACACCATGTGACGTTGCGTAAACAAAGAGGATCTTGGCCTCAGGCTGGAAAAGGATTGTTACCCCGATGAGGGAGAGAAGGAGGGAATCACTTGACAAAGTTTGTTTGTGCTGCAGCCATGGCTCTTTGTGAGAGTTTCCTGTGTGGTCTAGACTGAACTGGGATTTGTGGTTAAGGTGCGGTTAGGATGCCACCAGGGGAATAGTGTTGTTGTATCAGACGTATTGGCACCGTTATCTAATCAGGAACGCTTTATAAATGGTTTACAGGTTAATAAAAAGTGGTCTTATAATTGTCGACAATAATAAAAACATCCTGTAGGAAGGCCAGGTTGAAAAAAGAAATGAATGTGGTTCGATCAGATTTCACCCCAGGATGACACTTGCCCTTTTCAGCTGGCCTTCTACTTCATCAGGAAGACTGATCACATACTTTCTGGAAAATGCTGCAGAGCATCTGGACCACAGTCCATTTATTAACAACGAATTAACATTTACAACTGCAGACGTGATGAATTGTGGTGAAAAACCCTTTATGAATTACTTATTACCACATATAACTGCAGACGTGAAGGCTTTTTAGAAAATGAAAAACTTATCATGACTCCAGTTGTAAATGTCAATAGGTTGTTAATAAATGGACTTTAGTCCGGATGCTTTGCAGCTTTTTTCCAAAAGGTAAGTAGTCCAACAGCTGATCTGAGGACTCTCTCTGATGAATGAAGGGAAAAGCTTGCAATCTTGCAAAAACTCTCCACAAGTTGGACAATTAGATTCATACAAGTCTCATATCTGTCAGTTTAATATGAGGCGACATCCATTTGCTCTTTAGCTTAGCTTAGCACAAAGACTAGAAACAAAGGAAAACAGCTAGCCTGGCTCTATTCAAATCTAAACAAGATGCTTCTGATTCAAATTGTCATTTTACAACTTCAGTGTTCGTGCATGTTAAATAAAATATCTGTTTTAGTAAGTGAGATTTAGAGATGCTGGAGGGAAGGGTTTGTTGTAGTTAGACAGAGCCAGTCGGCCTGTTAGTTCCTGTTTCTAGGCTTGACTCGCTGTTGGCGTTAACTTGTGTGATACAGCATGCGGGCACACAACAATTACATTACCTGCCCATGGCCATCAACAAAAATAACCCAAAAATAAGAAAACCATGAAAATACCCCCATTTAGTTATTGTTTGCTCAGGTGTGCAGGTGTGCTGCGTTCCAGATGTTTAATGCTCTGCCAGCTTCATACCACACCGAGTCAGATCCAGAGTGTTAGACTGGCCACTATCAGCTCTAGCAGCCACGTCCCATCTCTAAATCTTAACCATTGAGGGGGACAATATCATTTAACAGACTTCGACAACAGTCCAGCTGCGAAGGTGTCGGTCAACATGATGGCAGAGGATTTGTTGTCAGTTGTGTGTATTTAAACCTAATTGATGAATATTTTATTGTAAAACACCAGTGCCGCAAGTTTATGAACATTTCCCCATTGTGGCATCCCTACCTGTGTCCAGTCTTTATGCTAAGCTAAGCTAAGCTAACCGGCTGCCTGCTCTCGATACATAAAGTAATTATCTCAAACATCAGACTATTCCTTATGCCTAAAAAGATAAAGCAATGTTCAGGCTGGCAGAGGATGAACTAGTATTTATTACCCATTAACAGAACCATTAGTTTCACCCTACCTGTTATAAAGGGAGCCTTATTAGAAAGCAGTAGCGACTTGGTTTGGACGTGCTGACATTAACACAGATGAAACACCCACACTCACACATTTTCCTTTCTCTCCTGATCCTCCTTGTAAATAAATGTAATTTACAGCCACTGAGCAGGATGGTCCCTCGGAGTTCAGGCACGGCAAGCTCAACTAAATCAACTTCGACTACAACAACAGCTCTAACAGCAGGTTGGTCATCGAGGAACTGCTTGGAATACACGATCAATGAGAGGGGGAGCAACAGAGAGATAGAAAGAGAGATGGCTTACCGGAGGGGGAGGGACACACTTCTTTCACCTACATGCATGGATACACACACACACATACACACACACCCACACTATGCTGACTCTTATCTGCTGCCTGGGGGAGTCAGTCAGAGTCAGCGAGATCCCCTGCACAGAAATAGTCGCCATGGCTCTCCACGCCTCTTGATTACTGCTTTAGATCTCAGCAGGTGAAGGACAATATTGTCAGGGCATTGTACGGGAAACCCGGCTTCTACCCCGCTGCCGTACCTCACATTTGCATTTGTTTCTTGCCTCCTGAGTTCACACCTCTCTATCTCTCTGCGCGGAAATCCCCTAAGAGAATATACGTGGGTTCATTATGCATATTTCGGTGTGGGATTCTTTTCCTGAGGGATTTATATACGTTGATCAGCTTTAATTATGTGTGTGTGCGCGCCCCTCACACTAAATGAGCCAGTGTTTGTGACTGGCCATGTGAAGTGATGTGTGACGCTGGTAACTGCGGGCTATGATGGGATATTTTCCTTGTGAGTGACTGGGCCATTGCGTCATCCTCTTCAGGCCTTTATTTTCTTGGACTTCGAGTCAGATTGTCTGCGTGTGTGATGTACCATGTGTGTTTGTATGAGT
>CAFUXE010003075.1:821072-863345 GCA_903364295.1 Serranus cabrilla
GTGTGTGTGTGTACTGTAGATCCAGTCTTGTGATGCCTCATGATAGGCCTTTGTCACATTTAATTGCTTAACAATGTTATGACGTGGGAGTCTCAGAAAAACCATCATCAACATCACTACACCTTTTTTTTTTTCATTTGTGAGGAGTCCTGCCTGTCAGGTGGGAGTTTAAAGAGAAGGTTCATCTTTTAACTCAAAAACACGCGCTGCCTTTTCATTTGGACAAGCCACTTGATCTCCCTGCCAGTTCACAAACAAGCAGCTCTTTTGGAAGACAAACCCTTTTTACCGGCAGGTCTTAATTGCATTAACTGTTTAGCAGAATGAGTTGTTCTGGAATAAAGCTTGACACATTGTTTACCTCCCATAACAATCAATCCATTGAACATAAGTGAACCATACAAGCCTAAACGGATAGATCATCAGCACAGGAGACAACAGCCTGTGTTTATCTCCTCCATCTATCCATTTAGTTATCCAATCACTGATAAATGTACATTCTCGCACTCATTTGCTCTGACAAATATTGATGCTGCTTTGGTTTGTAATGCGTCAGAATAAAAACAATCATCAATATTAATGGCCACTCTATTTGGAGATAATGCTCACATTCATTATCATCCATTAATGTTTGTTTACCTAATTTGATTGGACTATAACCTCCACAAAGGCGTATTATGCACTCCCCGGCATTGTTTATGTGAAAAATCCTAGAAGGGTGGAAGCTAATCGAATTGAAAGTCAAACAGTGAAAGTTAGTCATATTAGCTGCTGCTTCCAATCAGTGGCTCGCTACAGAAACTCTCATGACACCGCCAGGGCTAACCTTTATCATATTTCACATCATGTTGTTATCAGTCACCTCATTACGCTTCCAATCAGACTTGCACAGCATTGCCAAACGGTGTGAATCCAATTTTTCTTTCTATTTCCCCCTCTTTCCTCCAATGACTGTTGTTTTTTCGCCCCATTCGTGCTCTTTCTTATCTTCATCGCTCGTGTTCCTCCCGCTCTTGCGGCTGCCTCTTCAGAGCTGCTCTAATTAAACACGGGGTCGTGGTGGTACAGGGTCTTACAGCCGAGCAGAGGAGAAAGGCTCTAATTCCAGCTCTCAGGATGGAACTCTGACACACAATGGCCCTGCCGTCCTCTCTGCCCCCCATAGATTCCCAACTGAAAGCCCTCTCCTCAGGCAGCTTTTTAATAGGCCTCCTCTTACCCCGCACACACACCCACACACGCATAACATGCATATAAACACACATGCATAAGCACACGCAAACACACGTGCACCTATACAGCAACAGTACACACACACACACAAGCCATCGGCTCCCTGTGTGTGTCTGTCACTTGTGCTCCGGCTCACATTGCTTTGGGCTTTTTGAAGTGCTCCTAAGGCCAGTCGACAGCCTTTTTACTTTCCACATCATGCAGAGGCGCAACTGCTAAGCTAAGGCTACGGCTCAGACCAGCCAGTATTGTAAGAGCAGCACTCAAGGGCAGACTGTCGGGGACTAAAGGTTCTTGGCCATTTTCTCCACATGATGTAGATTTTAAAAGCACTTGATGCAAGAAGATTTAGAAGGAAAACGTTTTGTGAAAGCAGGTAGTCCTGACCGGATACAGCTTTGGTAATGAGGTTTTAGGTTTATAATTTGAAGAGTTGGAAACCTGAGGATTTTAATTTTACAGCAACTACCCCCATGTGGTGCTCTTCATTTAAGTTTGCTTGGTATTTCTGTTATAGTTGTAGAAGATTTGACATTGTTGTAGCTTTGCTTTTACTCCCCCCAATTTTTTTTTCCATCATTTATTTGTAAATCAAATTGTTTATCTGAATCTGGTAACTAGGGAACAACAATAGAGAATTGTTTTATATTTGTCATTCAGAAAAGAAAAAGCTGGCGATCTCATATTTATTATTGCCAATACAAGAAATATTTCATTTCTATTAATTGCACACATTAAGAAATCATACATCTTTTGTTATCTGTTCAAGATAAACTATAACTCAGGTAATTATTAGTCTTTTTGAAATGGACAAAGATGCTTTTTTTTATGCAAATCTATGCAGCTTTATTCTTAAAATCAATTAACAACACAGTAGTTGGAGGGCCACGCATTTATTCATAGAACTGTAGTTACATCCAGTAACTACTAATTCCTACTGCTGGTCAAAACAATTTCACCTCAAGGTAACTGTGGTTGCTGAGTGAATTCTCAGCCGAGTGCAACCATCATTATCTGTCCTAACTAGGCCGCTTCTTTTGCCGTCTTTTTACAAGTTGTGTGTCTTTGATACAGTGGTGGTTATTTCACAATAGTTCTCCACAATCACCCTGCTGCAGGCTGAATGTTTCTGGGTTAAAGGGACTGTCTGCAGACATTTGCTGTGTGCTTGGCCAACAAATAGTATTTAAGACCAGATGTACCGTGGTAACTCAGTTCACATCGACAGAAACTGCAAATAACTTTGGTTTTGTCGACAGACCCATCTGGCAGGGCTTTGTAGCTGAACTTAACATTCAAAGTATGTTTTTCTTCATCCATTGCTTGCTGGTTGCCATGTGACTTCAGGTGAAGAGGTATCACAACACAACCTGTGTTAATGTATCAATTAGTGGTGTTAAAATTAATTTGCCTTAACACCCCATTATCGCATTAACTTTGACAGCCCTGGTATCAGCACATAAATGTGCTACACAACCGCACTGGCTGATGTTTCTTCATTACCATGAACATGGGAATTGTAATTATTTTTCAGTCAGTAACACAATACATACTCAAAAGTATGTTCATTTGCATCTGGAAATATTCCCGTACACATGCATTATTTATTCCTTTTAGTTACACTTCCTAAAAACCACAGTGACTAACTTTTTTTGTGACACTATTTAAAGATTTACATCTTCAGTAGAAACACAAAGTCTTCATGTCACAAACAGGGAAGGAAGTTGCATTGAGTGTTGGGGTTTCATGGTATTTGTTGTTAAATACTTCTTATCCTGAAAGAGCCACAATAACTAATATCAGTATGTCATGAAATATAATTCCTCTTAGCTATATCTAGAGAGATAAAAATGGCTGAAAGCTTCTCTTGCGTTATGTGTGGGTATGTGCCGTTGAGGATGGGGGTGGCGCTAAGCTGTATCCTGTAAGTCCAGGGTATTGGATCGTTGTTGATGTGTTTTTGCCCTGAATGATAATTCTGCCTGTTGGAAGGACTAGGGGGTTGTTGTGCAACATCTTGGCACTCAGCTCTTCCCTCCTTTCCGTGCCATCTTCTCCCCTCCGTCACTCTCTGTCCTCGCTCCTCTTTTTCCTTCCAGCTACCCTCCTTCAATCCTCCGCTCTCGCTCTGAGACTGGAGAATGCCCTTAACAACACAAAGAGACAGTGTTCAATCAGGATGGGAAGAGTCAGAGGGAGCTCATCTGCTCAGTGTGACGCCCATTACGTATTGATCTGGGCTGTGTGTAGGGCAGCAAGGCCACTTGTGTTTTCTATCTATATAGATGAAAAAGAGGGAAACAACAGGAGAAAGTTGTTGGCTCTGTATAGGCCTCTGTGTGCTGATCTGATTTCTTCTCAATGATAAACAAGGTTGGCTGGGGGAAGGTTGTGGAGCAGAGGCAGAAAATTAGGCAGCTGATACAGCAGCCTGTTCATAAAACCTCTCTGTGCTGATGTGTATGGACTATAAGCCCATTGATCTGTAGGGAGAAATAATTTGCTCTGGCACTAATGCAGGAGGGAGCTAACTTCATGTTGTTAGCCAACGTCAAATCCAAGCTATGTTCAATTAAGCTGCGTAACAAAAGCAGAGTGCTGCACTTACAAGCGCCCATTATAATCTGATCCATGGGACATCGGTATATTGTAGTGTTTTTGTAATTCCTGTGGCTTATCTTTGTGCAGGTGTGCTCTGATGATCAGTAATTGATGTCTGACTGTATCATTCTGATCTGAACAGCAATTAAAAGCGCTCTTTTGTCATGTGAAGAAATACTGCTGCACATGGCGTAAGCGCTTTATCTTTATTACAGCATCCTGCTCATTCAGCCACGGTGTTTGCCTGAGGGTAGGTCTACACCAAAGGCTGTTTATGTGTTGTTGTGTGTATTTGTGCACCAGGGGCTTTCCCAAGGCTCGGGGTTCTAGCAGGTGATGAGGGCCCCCCCGTCAGCTGTGATGTGCATGTTCCCGTCAGGCCTCGGGGATAGGGTGTGTGTGTGTGAGCCGGGGTGTGTCTCAGCGTGAGTGTCTGGGAAGATGTGATTTACTTATGACAAAGCGCCGTAATAGCAGGCTAGGCTTTAGTCATAAAGCAATTGGGATAATCCACTGGTATACCAACAGAGCTCTCAGAACACCCACACTGTCAAGGGCCTGAGTCAGGCTTCAGAGGGGAGCGGATAAAAAGAGTGGAAAGAAACAAAAAAGAATCATAAAACAAGAGGGAAAATAAAGTTGTTTATTTCCACCTCGGCAAAGCAGGTTGAGGGTTATGCAGCTATCAGATGGACTCTTTCTTGAGATAATCCCTCACCCGAACATGTGATTCCCTCGCAGTAAGAGTTAGACTTTGTCAGGTGTTTACAGTCTCAGTAAGTGAATATGTGCTTGATAGGCTTGCTGCAACTTGCAACACGCACCCACTCCTTCTCCAACAACACACTTTATACTAACACACAGACACACACACACACACACACACACACATGGCCCGGTGAGCAGATGAAACCTGACAGATAAGCACCTTTACTTGCAGGTGCTGGAGCAGGGTCTGTGCATCTTAAAGAACCACATTGGACAGATATTCATCTCACTCTCTCCTCTTGCTCTTAACACTGTTCGCTATCTGTGTCTCTTGACTCTTTCTCTCAGACAGGCGGGTTGGTGCTTTGCATGGTAATACTGAATGGCATGAATGTGGATTCAGTGCTGTGTCCCTTTAATTTCACATAGTAGTGCCTATAGCAAGTTTAGGGGGAAAGCTCAAAAGTTAAAGACATATTTTCCAGTAGTGGTTATCTTCGATGTATCCGTGGTATCATAGATGTGTGCAGGCTATAAGAAAAACAAGTTAAAGCCAAGTTTTTGTAATGTTCAATAACTAAAAGCTCAAGCAACTACAAACAAAGCAAGATAGATACTCTAATCTTCGATATACAACATGTCAACCTTCCTGACTTACCAGAAGGCAGCTGACATATTGTTAGCTATTATGTTAGCTATTGTTAGCTTATATTCCTCCATCCTGCTTTGCATAGACTAGGCTGTTCTCATTCACTACTCATAGTTCTACATATGAAAAGTTGTGCAGTCTGATTCGTAAATAACTCACTGTACTGTGAGTCAAGAGGCATAGCCTGTTACGACCTATATTTACATTATTTAGGTGGTGACCTCTGGTGCCCGCAGTTATTATGACGAGTGAAAAGGAGGTATTGAGGAAATGAGGCAGTGAAGTATAAAAGATGAGGAAGGTGGGTAGGGCTGGTGGCGGATGTGTAACATAAACTCATGACTTCGACCCAGGAAACTGGTGTTTATGTGCCCTGAGAAAGGTCAACATTGTTATGATAAGTTGACCTTTAATTAGTTAAATTACATAACTGCATCCAGTAGTTATGTTTAGGATGACAGGATATACGAAGTGACTGAATCACAGACTAAAGCCCCTTTCAGACTGCAGTTTCAAGTTGTGACATTTACCCTCGGCGTCATTTCGCCTTCAGACTGTTGGTGGCGGGATCAGTGTGAACCGGCAAGACAGAAAATACGTGATGTACATATTTGTGCGATCAAAAATGAAGAAAGTGGACCATATCATCAGAAGCACGCCTCTCACTTGAGTCCGACAGTAATCGAACCACGTTCAGCAAAATGCAGAACATCTTTGCTTGACCATGTAGAATCTCTACTGAGATAAACAGCTCAACGGGCCGTTAATCCACCGTTATTGATTTGAATGCACTCGCAGCAGCCATCTGATTAAAAATAAATAACTCCAACGTATAAGAGGGAAGTGAATGCAGCAAAGCAACCGTCTGGGTGTTCTTAAATTACACATTCAAGTAAGTCAATCAAATCAATGTCTATTCATGGTCGTGTAGACAAAACGATTAATTAATTTAATAGCAGTTAATATTGCCAACACTTCCAAACCCTGAATAACCGACTGCATGACATGACTCAGTGTACACACAGGGAGAAGCTGGCAGCGGGTAAATAACAGAGCCACCGATGTCGATAGTGAGTAGAGAATTTAATGAACAGCTGTTATGGTGACCGATATAGCCATTTTTTGAGCTGGTATGAACTCCGACCTTTTTTTATTTGCATTGTGCATTTTTCCCCACTCTGCAAAGGTACCCAGAGGGCTACTTCTCAAACATGAAACCTTTTCGAATAATAATATACTTTTTATACTTTTTAGCTAACACCATTTCTAATTCATGCCAAGTAACATTTTCTAAAATGTGTAAAAAATGTCATAACGGCACATATCGAATAGCAAAGACATAGTTACCAATACGCCTTTGATAAGCCAATATCGGCTGATATTATCTGTCAACTGACGCAATGTGTCATGTCCTTGCCCCATATAGTTCGGCCTTAAAGAAGTAACACTTTTCACATGTTTTGTTTGCTACAGTGTCTCGTATTGCCTCCGGCCTTTTACAGACCATACCATAAACTTAAAAGACAAAAAACACATCACAGTGACTATTAAACTTGGTTACAATATCCAGGTGTGATTTAATTGAAAGATGGCGAGCATTAAGGTCTGTTCAAATGCTGGCTAGAAATATAAGATAGAAAATTCATTATTATAATAGCAAACAATTTGTTATTTTAAGACAACAAAGCAACTGTGTCCAGACTGCAAGAAAATAATGAAAGAAACTGATGAGGAACACAGTCGATGCTCTATTTTCCCTTAAAGTAATTGTCTGGACTTCATTGCATAACATAATGCATTGCCTTTGCGGACTCAGCATAATTACTTCCATATGTCTCCCATTCCATAGTCCTCCTTAATAATAATGTCTCATAATAAAACACAGGTGGCAGTGCAGATGCAAGCATAAAAAGAGGTTGTCATGTCATTTTCCGGAGGTTATCTTGGAACACAGCAGCCATTCACTGCGGGGAAAACGTAGCACTCATTATATAATATACCAATGAATTAAAACTCTGCAGCCTAGTTCTCTTCCTCCCGCCATCTCTCTCACTGTCTCTCTCTGTGGTGTCAAAGCAGTTGATTGTGGAGCCTGGCTAAAACGCAGTAAGGGAGAACTGGGAAAAGTCCCTGTATGTGCTTTTTTCTCTCATTAAGCTGTTTTGTTTATAGTTTATCCACAATCCAAACGTCTGTATGGGCTCATAAAGGCCCCTCGTCCCTCCCCGTCTACAGTTCCATTCCTCACATTTCAGCAGTCCCTTTCTCTTCTTGCTTTTTTGCTTGCCTGCCTTTTAAGTCACTTTTCAAAGCAATGTGTGCCATTAACCAACTGTCAATGTAAGGGTGCTTGGCACATGGATTAGACTTTGATGGCTTTTCCCGACTGTAGAGGCCGTACTGCAAAACTTTTTTACAATCCAACTCAGAGGAATTTCTGCTTCTTCTCTGTCATTTAATTCCACTTTCAAATGAAGCATTACGCGGACACTCTGTCAGGTTTTAATGCATCAGAGAGAGCACATGTACTTGCTAAAGCCCACAAAGAAACCCTCTAAGCACCTTTCCATGACTGAGGCTTGTAAATGTAATTGCTGGTTTCACCTCCAGGCTTTTAAGAAAAGAGGACAGGAAGGAGTACAGATGGATGGTTTTCAGGCTAATCACCATCCTTAAATTTCTAAAGAGATGCTGCAGAGAAAGCCAGAAAGCTGAGAAATGGACCAAATCTCACTCTGTCTCTCTGTTAGTATGTACTATGTGCAGTGTGTGTGTGTGTGTTTCTGTTCCTGTATTTTCTGCATGCAAGTCCTGCTGTTTCAAAGCCCATTTTAATCTGTACTTTCAACTTAAGCAATTTACTTTCATCTCCCTGCATCTAAATGAGTGACCTTGCTGTGTTCCACTTACACTAACTAAGAGATGTTTTTTTTTAGCATCTGCTTCCCCTGTCCCTTTTGAAGATAAATTAACTCACACACCCCCACATGTGCGCACACACGCAGACATGTCTGTATGACAACAAGCACATGCTTTTTGTCCGGGAACAGTCGGGGCTAGTAATGAGACTAAGTGTGGCCAGGCGGATGGACAAGTGAATGAAACGGCTACAGAATCACTGGCGGTGTTTGATTTGCCTCCACTAATTCAAAGAGACCATCTGATAAATTGAGAGGATGGGATGTACATCAGAATAGCAAGAGGCGCCTCTTTGTTGTTCCCCATTCCCAACCAAATCACACCCCAACCCCCGTTAGAACACCCAGAGGGGAGAATGTTTCCCTTGTGTGTGTGCGTGTGTGTGTGAGGGAGCGAGAGAGAGAGAGAGAGCCGGGTTGCTAGGAGGTGCGAGTTTTCAGGAGGTCCTGCTGAAAGCAAATGAAGGAGCACTTGTGTCAACATTCTGACGGCAGCGATGAGCCACAAAGCCTCCCGGCCAAACAGCCAAAGGGCTGCATAACCTCCCTGCAGAAAAGCAAGAGGCGCGCTCTCAGAGCCCTCCTGCACTTTTCTTTATGTGCAGATCAGCGAGATGAAGCCCTTTTCTTCTTCAATCTCAATATTTGACTTTAAATGCTTCCGCGGCCTTCAGTTTGAGCTTCTGCAGGAACATAGCATTTAAAATGATGAATGTGATGGTCAAAAGTTGTTTGTATTGTTTTTTAAAGATTATGTTTTGGCCATTTTTGCTTTTATTTGACTGTAAACAGTGAGGAGGCGTACAGGAAATGCAGGGGAGGAGATCGAGGGGGGATTACATGCAAGAAAGGTCCACAGCCGGATTCAAACGGGGATGTTGCTCTTATGTGGTATGCGTTTTTTGACCGCTAAGCCACCGTGACATCCCGTGTTTGCGATTTGAAACCATTTGGACAGATGTATCTGCATTCCTGTTGTCCTGTTTTGACACTAAATCCTGTTTTTATAATGTAGTTTTCTGTCCGTTTCTGTATTTGTGTGAACACGAATGCCTGTCGGAACAGGGTTCATACAGCCTTAAGGAAGTCATATTCAAGCACTTTAATAGTAGCTAAACTTCTTCAGAAAAATGCCCTCTTTCCATTTTCAGTCTAGTAGGAGTCTGCTGCTATATGTCTGGTATGAAATGCCAGGAGACAGCAAACAAATATCACAATGGCATTTTCTTAATTTAAATATATGGATAAAAAAGTGTGAGTGTGTAAATACAACGGCAGATTAAGTCTTTAAGTTCAAGCATATTCCCAACCCTGAAAACATAACTTGTTAAAATTATGCTTTTTCAAACTTTCAAGACTTTGTCCGAACTCTGCAGAAGTTCAGTCTTACAGCATGTGCATGTTTTCATCTTTTTTGATAGGGAAGTGAGTGGTCATTCCTCAACGGGCCATTTAATTATTTTCCATTCTGCCAATTGGAAACACATGAAAAGTGACTCTCCTTCATCCAACCAGCACTCCTTTTTCTTCTTTGTTGTTGACAGCTAATCTTATCACAAGCCTATCAGTGCGTAACATCATGCATTGGATGTTTATGCTGCATGCATCTAAATGAATGCATGTGCTAGTGTATGTGTGCGTGTGTGTGTGCGTTCCTCCACAGCTCATTGGTGGCTCAGATCTTATGCCTTGAGCAGCAGTTAGTCCAGATGTTTGGTGTCTAAAGGAACATACTACTTTGGAAACTTTCCCACATGCTATCTGGCGTGGTTGACTCTGCGCTGGCCCCAAACTTCAAAACAACCCAGCTCTAAAAATAGTCTGAAGCTCTTAATCATTCTGCAGACTCTTCATGTCTCTGATAGTCGGCTCAGAGAGCTCAGCCACGACACATACAGTATTACCCACCCAAGTCATGCTCTAAGTACTGACTGCATCTCATGGCTCTTAGGCTGAGTTCACAAGGCAGTAAGCATCTGATGGTTGACTCTTTGCAGCCCTCTGTTATGCTCTTTCACATCAGAGAAAAACATGATATAACATAAAGAGCTGACTTGTGCAACCCAACCATGTTGGTTAGCGTGAAATAAAAAATCCCAAGACCGCCCTTTCTGTGCCATAATGTTTTATTTCAACTATACATGCCGTGTTAAAAAAATCAACAAAAAATATCATGAAACAAAGACCATCATTATTATTTACACATTCACAGTACAACTTTACAACATATCTACACGCTGAAATACTCTGGAGATCAAATATACAGCTGGCCTGGCATCGCCATGTTGCACAGTATTTAACTCAAAATTACATGACAAAATCCGGTTCATCTGCACGTACACAGAGCTCAGACTGAAATATAAAGGCTTTAATTTAGATTGCAACAGAAAGACCCAGTTCATATTGCAATGTACAAGGCAGTTGAGCAGTGTATGTTGAGTGTATGTTTGTGATGTCAGTGTGCATGTGTCGAGTAGAAAAAGAGAGCCCAAACACTGGTTAGATGACAGGCAAGAAAGTCTTTACATACAATCATCACTTGTAAACAAAATGTGGCTTTGGGCTAAACAGGCAACTGACACTCTGATAGGATTGCAGATATCACCCAAATAATGTACCCAAGAGAAATGATCCCTCAGTCGTCACCACTGGCCAATAGAAACAATTCGTGTCACTGCAATCCTGGGGAATTACGGATTCTGTGTGACCACCGCCCATGCCAACAGACGGCTTTCATGTGAACACTGTGTTAATACATTGGCTGTGGGCAGGATGTGCTGCGTTGAGCCAACTGCTCCACAGTGCAAGGTCTAACCACCCTACATCCCACTGTCAAGAAAATACATTCACTGCATGGCACCTCTATATGGTGGATTGACACCATTCTTTTCAACACCGGCAGTAAAAGAGAAAAATTGATTCATACTCCAAATAAATGTTTTTTGACTGTTTCTGGACGACCAGCATTCACAAGTGGAATGTCTGTCAGTCAATTTCCTTTCCACTTCACTTTGGATTAGGTTGGGATTTTCCAACACATCCTGCTGATTTTCAAATTGCTTGCTATATAGTATATGACAATAACATACAGAGGACCAATTGACATTGCCAATATTATATACTGTAGTATTTCATTTTGTGAATAAGGCACACAATGCACAGATTCAGGTTCACTTGCCTAAAAATATTTATACTCCTTATTTATAGTATTTAAGTATATACAGGATCTCGTCATTCCCAGCATGACTCATTTGGACACATTGGTAAAATTGTTGTGTTGATTGTACACTGGCCACTCGCAGGAAAGCTGCACAGGGAACACGGGCTGCAGAACCAGCACGGCAGATGACAGAGGTGTTACATCCATGTATTGTTCTAGGGTCAGTTTAATAAACCTTTAATATGATTAATGTAGAAGGAAAATTCTAGTGTTCTTCTATTAGGGGACACACAAATTTAACGGAACAGAAGTGCCCTGAAATGTTGAATTCATATACATGGGCTAAACCATTGGTGTTGCTTTAGTTTCATATGGTAAATTCTTTAAATAACACAGAAAACATTATAAAGGCAAATAATTTTGTTCAAAAAGTCATTTATAGGATGAGATGAGAAATGTATGTTTTTTCTTAACACCATTGCTACATAAAGAAAGAAGTCTCCTGAACCACCAGAATAACTCCTACAAAGGGGCAGTGGAGGGTCGAAGAGGTGTCAGTCCTGGGGAGAAGCGTTTTTTTCTCCATGTATCAGTTTTAACAGTGCGTTTGGTTGCTGAAAACTGTACTTCTTTGCCTCTGTTTGCAGTATAGCACACTCATACACACACACACTCACACACAAGCAGATGTGCACACCCATATAAAGGGCTATCCCAGTCTGGTAGAGAAAAAAATGCATCAAGGACAAACTCCTGTGTCTAAAACCAATAGCAGCAAATGTACAAAGTAAATTTCCCAGTGAGTTACAGAGTTCCTGCCCTAGTATACAACCAGCATGACCAACTTCACCTCAGCCTAACCGTATTACCAGAAACACTACAGAGCAACACAAAAATATGTTTTGGCTCGGTTCAGATGGGTTCAAACAAGACCAAAGAAGAATTATTATTGAAATGCGAGACGGTGACTCAGGTCTTAGATTGGTGCAATTCTCTGGCATGTGGCACCACTTTTCATAACTGAGTGTGAAGGTCTAATGTGTCCTGCCTTTACACAAATCTGCTTTCCAAACAACCAACACACACAAACACATTCATTTGCACACTTTTTCTGTTTGCTAGCTGCTTGATTCAGCTTTTCGCAGTCATATGTATCCTACGCAACATGCACACTTTTTGACTTTTTGAGTTTACGCTCCTCTGCCCCAAGCCATCTGACTAACAAAGGCATGGCCTACCTCTCCTCTTTGTTCAGTTCACATTAGTGGGAAGACAGTGCTCAAGGGCAGTGACGAATGAGACCCATTCTTCAAGTATTCCACTGTTTTTAACCTGGCACCACACGCACAGACGCCGTAGCTGCCCCGGCTGGTGTCCTAAACCTCGTACCTAATAAGGGAACGGGCTACACCCTAGCCCAGAAACAATGGGGAGCAGCAGATTCACCACTGTCCACTGTTCATATCCTGTGGCTACCGTGACAAGGGAGGGACATGGAGATGTTGGGAGCGAAAAACTCCAAGGAGTATCTTTGGCCACATGTGTGATTTTCCCTTTTTAGTGTGAGTGAATGTGCATATCATTTAAAGGGGGAACACACCTCAAGTCGATACACAAATACACACTAGGCCCTACCCCATCCGTTTCCCCGCCCCCCCAAGCCCTCAGGGCTCAAAGCTCTACAGTCAAGGCCAAGAGCTCACTCAGAAGTGTCCATGCTCTTTTAATAACTGTACTTATTGACCACTCGCATCTGTGGAGTCTGTGGTGAAAACCCATTGGGTTTAGGGGGCACATCTGGCTTTAGCGATGGGGTCCGTTTAAGCCCTGTGCGAGGGAGTGAGCCGTATCCGCTGTAGCTGCCCTGTCGGGGTACAGAAGATGGGTGGGCTGAGTGCATTCCTGCCCCCATCACTCCGCCTTGGGAGTCAAGTCTGGAGGGGGGTTTTGGGGGCATGTAACCCCCTCTGTTCATACTGTGTTGGCGAGACACAGACACCCCCATGGTTACCCCATTCGGTGAGGTGGATAAGGACTGCCTGTGAGAGGCACTCCGGTGGAGTTGATATCCCCCTCTTTGCCTCTCCAGGGTGCCCCCCATGCTCAAGCTGCCCGTTGGTGTTGTAGGAGTGCTGGGCATGGGCACATCAACCCTCTTGGTGGGGCTGTGCCTTGGCAGGGAGGAGGAGGGAGAGTACAGGGATGCCTCACGGCTGGGCACCTTGGGAGGTAATTCAGTCAGTTCCTCCATGGGCTCCAGTGTGAGTTGTGGCCTTGGGCGAGGCCCTGACCCCTCTTGAAGAATGGCCTTGGGGGTGGCCACTGAGTCATTTAGGTGTTTTAAAAGGTCATTTAGGGTATTTCTGGCATCCACAGACCTTTTTGGGTCTTTCCTACTTCCTTTAGAATCTGGGTTCTTCTGCTTCCTTTCAGATGAATGTGGCAGTGTATCATCTCCACTGTCAAGGTTGAAGTGGTCATGTGTGGCATTGGGCAGGACGACGGCACTGGGGATGTGGGAGTGTCCCAAGGCGAGGTGAGGGTGGTTGGAGTTGGAGTTAGTAGGACCAGGAGAAGAAAGGAACTGAGGACTCTTGGCCGATGAGTTGGACTCCTTACGAGGTCCACTGGCCTTTCCATGAGCCCTCTCCCACTGGTTTTTGATGGGCTGCAGGCTTTTCTGCTGAAGCACCGGGGTGGACTCGGGTGTAGGTAGTGCTGCCAGCTCAGGGGGCTGACAGCCATCCCGCAGGATCATCGTCTTGGTGTCTCCGTTGGGTGAATTCAGGTCTTTGCCGTTGCTCAGCAGATTAGTGTACAGCTTGGGGGAGTCAATGTTGGTCTGGTACTCCTAAGAATGTGACAATAAAAATAAAAAGAGTAAGTTTCACATCTTGTTCCAACACTCATCGCCACAATAGACCTTAAAAAGTTGCATTGGAGCTGTTTTTATGGCTGTACCTTTACAGGGCTGTCAAAGAGGCCGTTGAGCTTGACAAAGCTTCCAGTTGAGTCCGAGCAGGATGGTGCAGACTCTGCATCCTTGTGGACATGTCTTGGCTTACGGAGGAATGAGTCTCGGTAGCAGAAAACAATCAAACCAGCCAGGAGGGCACCCATGAGAAAAGCAGCAAACACGCAGGTGATGAGGATGTTCATGTGGACCATCTGGTTGGTCTCACCTGCTTGGATATCCCACACACCTACAAAACATTGAAGCATTGGTTAACCCCCTGGTGAAAAGAGTCAACTTGCTCAGTGAACCATCACTTCCCGCTAGACAGCAGAAAAATATATGTTTGTGTGAGAACACAACCATGCATGAGTTTCTGATTTTACACCTCCCCCCATACAAGGTCAGCTACAACCAAATCACATATATATTGACACATTCCTGTTCATTTAAACCCAGATGAAGAAGAAATATGGTGAAACTTGGCAGAAGCTGTTAGGTACCCACATCCATTTCACCATCTATAAGAAGCAGTGCTATGTTAGTTCAGAAGGGAAGACTGAAAGAGTTGCCTTAATCCACGTTCCACTAGAGGCTTTTTGTCATGCGTTAACCGGTACCAGAGGGTTAGGAGTGCACTGTTATTTGAATCGAATCAATCTTTTCCCACAAGGGATCAACCAGCAGGAAGTTGTTGATAGGAAAGAAAAGCAGTGCTTGTCAACCAGGTGTCCAGATAGCAGCTGCTTTACTGGAAGTTTGTTAGTAACCACAGACATTGAAAGAGTTAGTCATCCACCGTGCGACCACAATAGTGATGTGGCAGAGCAGGCCCAGTCAATGATCTACCAGCCAGGGTAAACTGTTACTAAAGCTAGAGTTAAAAATCTACACTGGCAGAAACTAAATCCAAACAAAAGATTTTAAAGAAATAATGTGAGAACGGTGAGTATAAGCTTAAATGATTGGAAAACGGGGAAAATTAAAAGAAAGAAAGAAAGAAAGAACATAAGAAAATTACAATTGAAGGAAAGAAAACAATGGTAATGTGAAAATATAATATGTATAGCAACAAAATTACATGTGAAAAGAAGAAAACACTAAATTAAAATCTGCCATGTTTTCTAATGGAAATCCTAAGTTGCTGCCAATGTGTGCATGTGTTTGTTTGCATGTGAGTATGTGTGGATGGACATTAGTGGGAGTTGTTGGCAGCTAAAAGATCAGGCTCATTGCAGCATGTTGGCTGCATCCCTGTGGGCCTTACCCTCTTGACCACCTGGGATAGAGTCTAAAGAATGGGAGGTGGCTGGGTCATCCTGCAGCACAAAGCCTGAGCCGTAGAGCTCTGGACCAGGCCCAGAGCTGGGGCTCTGAGTGGGTATGAGTACTGGGGGGTGTATGGGCCCACTGGGGTGGACAGTGACTGGCGCTGATGAAAACTCCATGTCTGTGGTGACAAACAAATTGTTAACAAACTGTGCAGACGTGGTTAAAGCATACTGTTACCATCCCGGTTAGTAGGCATGGGCGATGGGTCATTTTTAAGGTTAGTGTCTGACAAAATAGTGAATAAACCTTATCACAGTACACATTCACAGACCAATGGAAATACATTTTTGTTTTTGGTTTAGACAATTTGGAAGGGGAAAAAGGAGAGGTTCAACGAGGAGTTGGTACACAACAGTAAGGATGCCAAGGGATGGAGGGTGGGCATGCAAGGGGGAAGAGGGATCGGAACAGGAAGTGATGGGTGGAAAGGAGGAAGTGAATCTGTGCTGAGAGAGAGAGCACCGATGTCGCCTATGAATCTGTTGTTGGTGACGATGAAAATGAAGCAAGTGATGTTAGCATTCAAGGAGGTGTTTGGTGAGAAAAGATGAACGATGGCAGTGGTGGAAAGACAGGGTTGGAGATGCTGAACTCAAGGAAAGAAACCATTTGAGTAAAAGATCAAACTAACCAGAGGTAGGGTCGCCAAATGATTTGTAATCTGGCGCTGATGTAGTGCCCAAAAACGCTAAAAGAATTAAAAAGGACAAGAAATCAGTATAAAGTAATTAAGAAGTAAAAAGTAAAATTCCTTAGAGACACCAAGAGTGCAGTTTATTCGGTTTAATAATAAAGATATAAAGCACCCGCAAGCAGTGTCCTTTTCTCAGTGGAGGCCCTCTGGTTCTGATCAATACTGAGGTTCAGCCGGGTCATGTTTAGTTGGTACAAATGAAGGGACTGGAGTTTTACAGTAAAATCAGCAAAGGCACATTTTCTGGCCATCGGATGTGTTAAGACCTCTACCATTTGCACCGGCTAAACATGACCCTTAATTGTACATGTCCATGTTTCTGCCTCACAGGTGGCATAAGTTACAGGTGGCCATGTACTGTATGCAGATGTGTGTGTTAATACTGCACATAGACTTATGTAGGGGCAAGTTACTGGAGTGGTTACTGGTGTGAGTGTGCAGGCTCATGGTGTGATGAGTTTGATTTGTGTGCATGTGTGTGTCAGTGTTTTTGTATCTGTGTGTGTTTGTATATGTCTCAGATTGATGGCATGGCATGGAAATGAGATCCGTACCGTGACAGTCTCCCAAGTGGGCAGTGTTTCCAAATTCTGTGTCCTGCTCATATCCAGTCCTGAAAAGAGAACGAACAAGAGATAGAGAGATTAATCAAAGAGTTGCAAAAAAAAAAAATCTTTATCTCATTTTCTCATCTATAATATTTGCACTTTTATCACAGCTGGGGTTTGAACTCACAAAACACCAGGCTGTATCCTCTCACAGGCCCCATGAGGCGTCCAACCACAGTAGGGATCCCTTGATGCAATGCAGGACCTGGAGCCACACAAACACACACACACACCATCAGAACTCCAGGTTTAATCATTCTGGGAAGTGCGCTATAATCATTTGTGACTGTCTGAACATTAACCAAAAGGCATATGATGAAGCAGCTATCATTCCCTTTATGGCATTTACTGAAAAACAAAGTTATAAACCTATGACCGACCGTACAAAGCACGTTTGACCCCCCACGTGTGCGTTAGCGCGTCACTTACTTGTGGCAGGAAGAATGCCTTTCACAGCGGCTCAGGGGAATACGGATGACACAGCTTGAAAAGGCGACATACAGGCTGTGTGCGTCTTTGTCTACGTGCAGCGAGAGGACACGCTTGTCATCCTCACGGTTAGACAGGCACCTGGGAAGGGAAGAGAGAAACCTGATCAGAGGTTTATCAGATAAGTCCTTCTCCTGTTTCAGTCTCGGTAGATTTAATCACTTGTTAGGTGGAGAAGTCACATAAAGCTTTCTCTCGCCGTTTAACAGGATTTTAACCTCCAACATACCACAGGGTGCATGTTTGTGTCCACAAATAAGCACACAAAGAAAAAATCGGACTCATACTGTGCATGCACAGAAAGTGGACAGACGCAGCCATCTGTGCCGGGATGCTTCACTTTAAGAGTTGCTGACTCCTCAGCCGGAGGGGGAAGAGAAACAGAGAAGAGAGGCAGACAGAGAGAGGGTAAAAAAAGTGCACGTGTCCATACTTGGCCCTGTTGAAGACGTCTATCTCCTCCAGAAGCAGGCTGTCATTTAGAGACACAGAGGAGGTCTTGGCCAAAACCTTGAGGACGACCCCCGACTCGGCCCCGATGAACACCACTGTGTAGTTCTTGTGAGGTCCTGCTTCATTGTCCACAGCCAGCGCTGTCAGTCTGTACCTTCACACACACAGCAGAGGAGCATGTGTTACTCACAGCGGGGGTTACCCGTTCAAAATAGGAGAAGCCATTTTGAATGCAGAAATTGCTTCGGCTCTCGGGTTACACAGTAACACACAGTAGAGATGTGTCAATATTGATACATCCACGTGTGACAAATTGTTAACTGGGTATTGAACTAAAATGCTTTTTCAGTACCGACCTGAAAGTTGAGTTTCTGGAAGTTTGCATCAAAGGCTTGGCCAGATTTTTAAGTCATGTTTGTTTATTCTTTGATCTTATTGTAATAATTTTACACTGTTTTAATTAGGCATAACTTGGAAAGCTACTTGTGAAAGGACACCATTAAACAGTAGTTTAGCCTATTTGTTACAGGGTTCGTAGAGCTTTGCACTTTCAGATACCTAAACAAAAAAATTCTTAAAGCCTTTATCATCACAACCTAATTGTTTACAGAATTTTAACACCTGTAGCAATCCAGCAAGGTTTACTTGAGTTATTGTGTTGTTGAAACACCAAATTATCAAGCATTTTAAGCAAGTATATTCTAATTAAAGCACATTCCTGACCTTGATATCATAACTGTTAATATGAAGCATTTTTCAAACTTTAAATACTTTGTATGAATCCTGGAGTTTAACATATTTAAAAAGGTATCGTAAACCAAGTCATTTCCATCCCTCGTGTGTTTCTGTGTTTACCTGACGCGGGTCTTGGTGAACCAAGGCTCATCCCCAATAGAAGGCACAGCTGTGTCCATGAGGGGGTGAGACTTGATGAACTGCAGGGTATCGTCCGGGAACTCGATGGAGCTCTTTAAGGATGCAGCTGGACCATGACCTGCGCAGCACCCGGGTCTAGGATGGAGGGTGCACACGAACAGAGGGCAAAAGGTCAAAGATCAGCCTATACGATCACACACCAGGGAGCAATAACAGCGTGTATTGAAATGGATGAAAAGTGCAACGAGAGGGCGGGGGGAGAGGAGCAGGTGCTTATTAGGATCACAAAAAGGCCTCAGCTGGAAACATAAAATATACATATGCATGGTTATCCTCCATTAATGATTCACCGGGGTAATGAGGTGCTTCGTGGACTTTGTGTTTTGGACTCAGGGAAGGGCTACAAATATACGTGCTGACTATAAACAGGTTAAATATGCAACGCGTCTAATTATGCCATATTAATTATTTAATCATCAGCAGATGGTGAATGTGTGTGCTGGGTCAAAGCTAATAACTAGTGAAAAAGATTTGATTTCATTGGGTTTAACCTGGACAAAGAAGGGTTGAGAAAAGGGGGAAGATGACAGGTGGTAAACAGCTGCTTAGTCAAGTGCCACCTGCTCAGGAAAATGTTCAAAATCTGAAATACTTTTTTAACTTCATTTTTGTTTCTGTTTTGAAGTCTTGGCTTTGCATACTCTTACGATTTTCATGGTAAAAAGAAATCCTTACCGAGGTTTCGGCAGCTTCTCCTCTGGAAATGGAGTCCACACAGAGTCAGGGGTCTTCTGCTCTTTGAACCGGCCCATGAATACTTTCTCTATGTCGGCCATGGAGAAGGCACACACTGCTGACCCCGGGATACTGTGGAGAAAGAAGCACATTCATGTATGACTTCCAAATATCTTATTTCCATCCTCCAGGGCTTGTCCAGCTCTGTAAGAAGCTTATGTTGATGATCAAGCATTCCGGACTTTATATGAACCCTTGTTTTACATCAGCAGCCACGGCTCACCTGTTCATCTGTGTGGTGAACACACCCACCACCGAGGGAACCCCGTTGATGTTGATGATGTCAGTGATGGACTGAAGCACATCAAAGTAGAAAAACGACTCCCCTGGCACCGAGCAATTCAGCCTCGCCTTCACGAAAGATGTCCAGTGCTTCTCCAGCACCCGCTGTGACCCGCCGACGTCATTCTTGCAGATTCGGGCCACGCGAGAATACACAACCTGCAAGGGGCAGGGGTTTAAGAGAAGTGGGCAGAAGAGGAAGGAAGCTGAGTGAACGTCACTAAAAACACTTCAACATGCTGAATAATGCATCTCTCCATCCTGTAGCAACTCAGGACGGACGACTTGAACACACACTCTGATCTTTAACTCTGCGCGCGGTGATTGTTCGCCCCGGCTGGGATAACATTTAAAAGACATCCGATTGGCCCCGACTGGCCCAACGGGGCGCCATGTGAACGTGTGTTTGACTGCACTTATTACCGCGGCTTCGAGTATAAATGAAGTGTGTGAAGCAGTTGGCTTTGACAGTTTTAATTATTTACCAGTGCAAACCTCCATCAGAGGCCAGGTGTCACCCAAGCATTAGTAGGGTTAAAATATTTATGCTCTGGTGGCTGATGGAGGATGCTGGCTTCCTGTGGCTTGGCCAGACCCGCTCAGGACGGTCAAATCTGAAGTTGGCCTCAAACCCTGAACATCCTAATGCCCTCGGCGTGTGTTGGTAGGTTGAGGTGGACACAGAGCGCACATCTCCGTCAGACAAATCCCCTCACTGTGTAAAGGTTTTACATTAGTCGAACATTCCCAGCAAACCCTGGCTTGTGAATTTTCTCATGTATTCTAATGCAATGTACAATCATCGCCTGAATGGGCCCCATTACCGCCGAGGCCTTTTGTGGCAGAAACACATGCACTAAGGGAGGTGTAAGCCATTTTTTGGATAAAGGCCTGCATATTGTATCTGTGTGGAATATGTAATGCATAATAAACGGCAGGTCCACTGTCTTACCTTGCCCAGATTGCTGTGCTCCACTGCAATCTCTCGGTAGAAAAAGTACACATAATTCCCATACTCTGCTGCGTGCAGGAAATGAGGTTCTGAGGGAGAGACAGAAGCAGAGAGTTGAAGTGTATTTCTGCACCGTCACCACCACTGTGCATGTTGAATATTTCAGGGATTTGTACAAGGCTGTATATGACTGGGGGTGACCTAGATTGCCTGGGAGAGAACAGGCCATATCCCCAATGGAGCTTGGCAAGGCAGGAGAGCTCTCTATCACTCCAAAAAACAGCTCTGACAGCCACGTACATATATACACCATGCAAAGGCTCCATGGGCATTTAGCTAGCTGGCAGGTAGACACGTGTTTCCCCAGGAAAGCGAGGGCAGAGAGAAATAAAGATTGAGGGTGATAAAGAGGCAATCGCTTACCTTTCAGCCATTTGGAGTCATATTTGATGGTCCTCAGGGCAGATCCATCACCCATACTGCGATAGATGACAGAATCACTGGCCTGGAAGTCAGCTACAGTTGCAGAATACAGCTTCCCCTCTGAAAAACAAAACAAGCAGTACAGTCACCAAAATGAGGATACACTGCTTTTCACTGCTTTGTTGTTTCTATTCTTTAAAAAGGCTTGATTGGCCGAGCCGTTATCGCTGCAGGCACAGTTTTATCGCGGCTAAGACACAGAGGTGATAATAAGAGCATAAGTAGGAACCCATTAGCTCTTCTTCAGTAAGACTAACTACGTGTGTGGGCGGGTGTGTGTTTGACCCTTACCAGCGAAAAGGGCAACGTTGGTTTGCTTGGAGTCAAACGGGCACCGTGCCAGTCCATTGATCTCCTCTCCGTCAAACTCGAGGTTATCCAGCTGAAGGGAACACAACAATCACCCACACTTTAGAAAACGTTTTGTCAAGGGACACAGTGAAAATGAACACACATTAAAATGTTAGCACACACGTGAATGAGTCGAATGAGTGCAGTCAAATTTATTAAACAAGAAATTTAAATGAAGGGTGTGTTACCCAAATTACTTTAAAGGCATTTGCACAACACCAGTCCAGGTTTAGTGTGTGTGTGCTTCTGTCTACACCTGAGTATTCAAAGCCCTCGCACTGGAAACTGACTAGGGGTGTTTATTGACTAGAATTAGCTGATATTATGATATTCAGTCCTTGGCCTAGAGATTAGGGAATTGGTTGTAACCGGAGGGTTGCTGGTTTGAATACACAGAAGTGGATGGCTTAAATACAGAGGCTGGAAATGTCCCTGTCATGGGACTAAAATGGGAATATCTTAATGATAAGTATAAGGATACAGCGGTTAGATTGAATTTATTGCGATACTTCAAGCAGGAGGATATTTTGCAATTTATTTTTAAATAGGATTAAAAAATAGGATGGATTTTTAATGCATTCAGAACAGTGGGATCTATATTGCGTGTGAACTTATTATTGAAAAATGGATACAGTGTTTCTGAGTGTCAGAAAATACAATATTGTGCTAGTTGAGTGTATTGATTTCTTCTTACATTACTTACTCTGTAGTATCTGCACATGGGGTTGAAGCCGTTGGTACCACAGATGAACACCAGGTCGTCGTTTCTGGGAACCAGCACTTTGATAAAGTTGTGGCACTCGTCCTGAAAAACACACACACCACCCGGGGCCATCGGTTTAAGAGTCAGCCAGCTTCCCCGCTCACATGTTTAAGCCTCTGCACACGTGGTGGAATATAAAACAAAAGGTGAATGGCTTTTTATACTTACTCTGTGTTTTCCCTTGACGGCACACATGTCCCTGTCAGACTGGCCCGATCGCCATGTTAGCTTCTGTGAAAACCCAACATGGAGCATTAAACACACGCACGGAGCAGTGAATACACACATTCTCTCGCTCGCACACACGCACACACATTCCTCCCTTTTCCACTCTCTCGTTTTACAACCTGTCCAGTTTGTGATGAATGGCTCTGTATTTTCTATGGAGCCCTTTTAGTGTTTGTGGATTGAGAGAGCAGCTTGTAGCGAGAATCTTACCCGGTAAGGAATGATCTCATTCCTGTAGGATTCTCTCAGACTGACCAGGTACACCTGATCTCTGTGGACAGAGAGCAACACAAAACACAGCTCAGTGACACGGCACAAACAGCAATACCACCAGGGTTTGCACTGTTTTTAAGAGGAAAATTCAAGCAACTTCAAGACACCTAAACCAAATGTTCCCTCCCAAAGCCTTTATCATTGTGGGAAAAAAAGCTACAGAAAGAATTTATACCCACAGCAGTCAATGTATGTTGACAATTTGTTTATTTTCTCAGCTGTTTATAATAACTTTCATTTTCCTTATGATTAATTGATTAATTACATGAGTGATTATGTTCATTGCAACACCAGATTATGAAGGAGTAGATTTATATTCAAGCCTATTTCTAACCTTGGGAACAAAAAATAAGCATTTTCACTACTTCACTACATTTTCAAAAACATAAATCTGAGGCTTACCGTGTTCATTTTTCATACTAATAAAAGGGTAAAATCCTTAAAAACAACACGTCTTCTATGGTTTTGTCATTTCTTGTTTTTTACCTTCATAGAAGGACTCTGCTGCATTATCAGCACCTCATTTGCAATGTTTTCCCAATTTCTCTATTTATTTACCATTATGACAATATTTTTCTGGATGGTACTTGTCATTAGAGGAGCTCATTTTCTGTGAACTATAATTTCAGCCTCTTCTTGCAGCAGGGAACAAAAACTATTTGGTTCAGAGTGATATAAAATCTGAGGTAAATGGGTTTAAACCAATTTCTCTGGGTAGTTTTGGTGAGAAAAAAAAGCTTGAAAATAATGACACCAAAATATAGTGGTTTCAAATGCCTGTATTATGTGAACAACAAACAGTGTGTTGCACAGTTGATGCAAAGTAACATATTCTCTGATATATAACTTTACATGACATCCACTTACAAAAATATAATAAAACAATAGGGGTCCTATTTTATGAACCCGTAGAGAATTTCTGCTTAATTTTTAGTAAAAACAAGTGAATACCCTAAACTGGCAAAAGGAGGATCCACCTGCCAGCAGTGATACATGTGGTGGTGATTACAGGGGCTCCAGAGGTGGGAGTTTTATACTGTACATGTCGAGTTGATTTCCTGCTACAATATCAGTGCTGGCGGTCAGATTAATCCCAGTGCCCATAAATACCAAAAAGACATGTAAAGATGCCAAGAAACCCCTGACAGAGCGTCAGGCCGGCATGATAGACGCCTTTCCTGGATCAATACTGGCCATATACATCAAATGCAGCCCTAGAAGCCACAGATCCAATAACACTAAGAGCTTTTACGCCACTGTTTACCTGCCAAGGAGTGACTGAGTATATTGGTATGGGGGATGTGTGATGGAGAAAGAGAGAGAGAGTGTGTATGTGTGTGGAGTTTACCTGCCAGCGATGAACAGAGTGTCCTGTATCTTGGTCATCAGCTGAAAGTCGAGGCGGTGCTGTGACTCGTTGCCAGAGGGCCTGCCTCTGAACACAGGGTACCTGCGTGAAACTGTGAAGACAGCACACATACTGTTGATGGCAGAGGCAGATAAACCACACTCAACTGCACTGCACTGATTAGACTGAAATATGCTGTGTAGGCTTAATACAAATCCTCCTGCAGTTAAGGCAATAGTACAGTACAAATATATACAGTATAGTCTGTGTAAGTCTATCTGTGTGTCACTGCATTGTGTTTGTGTGTCGGATAATGGCTGCCTGTGTCAGCACATCTCTCTGTGTTTCCAGTACATCACTGGGATGAAAATGAAATCCACTTAATGCAACAACTGACCATACAGCAGATTGATTTTATTACTATGAATATGGCATGCTTGTGTCTAAAGTGCTGACGTGACTAGAAAGTGGAGGCTGCCGGTGTTTCTCTTTATTCCACGTGACTGGAAGTGAGTAAATTATAGCTGTGTATTAGCTGTAGACTTTTTTCATTGACGTCGCAGTGATTGTAATCTCTACCCCTTGTATACACTGAGCTCATTTTGTGTACACTCACAGTGTGCGTCAACGACATCGAGGGGTACGGTGTCCTCGGGGAAGCTGACTGCGAGGAGAGTGCGTGAGGCTGTCAGCAGCAGCAGCAGCAGCTCACTGAGCAGAAGCGCAGCTCTCTGGCCCATGGCTGCTCACAGACGACACTTCCTGTTTCACTCTGGTGGAGATGTTACCTGGAAACACACACACAAAACGCATGCTATTGTTGCTTGACACACTGAGTGTTATATTTAACCTCGGCTGCAAACTACAGCCAAATCCTAACCCTTAGTTAACATCAGAACGATGAGAAAAGGCAGATTTTTGTTCTCGCTGACTCTCACTGTTAGTGAAATGCAAACATACGGCCCTCTCAGGCTTATTGATGACTGAGCTCTCAGTGGCAGTGCTTGGCGTTTCCCCTCTACCTCTCCCTGCATCTGCTGTCTGAGGGAAGGTCAGCCAAGTGACCGGTGGGGTGTCTCCGCGTGTGTTAGAAGCAGCGGAAGTCCACTCTGTTAGAAACGTGGCGGGCCTGCTGTCTCTGTACATCTGTGCTCCCATTGGCTTGTCCTGGGCCAGGCTCAACACTAATCAGCACATTGCAACTTCATCACCATCACTAGTGTAGCCTCTGCTCTGACCTTAGCTGACTTCTATTAGCGCTCTGCTGGCTGTTATTGCTTCAGTCTTTCCTTTGGGTGGGGGTTGTTTTATTGCAGTGCAGTGATTCACTCATCTCTGTCAGTTCCGTTGTTTTGACATAGTATTAATTGTTGTGGATAACAGTTTGTGCTGCATCAGATCGTAGACATGATATACCAGAAACTACATTGGTAATAATTCATCGTGGGAGTGGCAGAAGTTTAGTGTGTATGTTAGTGTGTGGAGGAGTGCTTCAGAGACAGACTGTGTCTGTGCATATTAATAATCGGTGTACATTCAAATATTTATAAGGCAGACAAATTATTCATGCAGGCAAAGCCTGAACGGATATAAACAATTTACCGGGAGACGTCACACAGGCAGAGGGATGGATTAGCTGGGAGCACACTGGGATACACACACACACACACGGCTGCACATACATAATCACTCTTTCAAATGGTGTAATGCAAAGACTGATGCATGTGTACGCACACGCAGACACACACAGTATTGACTCATTTTTCAATTAGCCCCCAAGCACACCTGCTCCAGTGCTGTCTGTGGGCCCTGCCTGCCAAGCCATTAGTGCTTTGATTGATCCACACAGGAAGCATGGCGGACCAGCAGCCAGCAAAGGCGATCTATGGACTTCACCATATTACTGTAGCCATGTGAGAGCTTTGTAACTTCATCTGGCAAAAAGGCTGGAAATATTATAAAGAACCTTTCCTGTGGTACACGTGGCTGACAAGTAAAAAATGAGGGAGCATGAGATGTTTACCTGACAGCAACAATATACATCAGCATGTCAGCCTTGATGTGGATTACATAATGCACAAATTGGCTGCACTGCCTTGAAGCCTACATGTTGATATAAAGCACAGGCAGGCACTAATAATCCAATTTTAGTCTGAACAGTTCCTTTACGACGATGTGTCACTAAAAATAATGAAAGTGGTGCGGATGGAAGCGGAGTAATGCCAGCATGTTCTAGTCATCAACAATGTGTAATCATGGCTATTCAGCACTCTGTGGGATCCTGAAAGAGCAATGTCATTATGACTAAGTATTGCAATGCCTGGACAAGACACCCATTCATCTCAATTAGTCCTCTTAATAGTTAAATTACGGGTTTGATGTTTGGGCAAAATAGGAAGATTGCAGTTATAGGGAGATGTAGGCCTCCATTCAAACATCCACGATGCTGCCGGAGTCACGATACTCTAATCTAGATACAAATGGATCTCTGGACACAAACAGTCCACAGTTCTATGCACACACGCTCCCCAGATCTATACAGAAGAACAACTGTCAGCAACTTAATCTAAACGAGAAATGATGACACTGCTCTGCGAAGAGAGACGGCTGTGTTCCTTAAAAGCATAGCAGCTATTTTTTTACTGCCTGCTTCAGACGCTCTCACACCAAGAAATGTGCTGTATTAAAACCCAAGCAATAAATTGCTGAGTTTCTAGGAGAAGCAGGGGACAGGAATAGATACCAAACGCACAACAATAGAAAAAAAAGAGGAGCTATGAAAGGTAAATAAACCATGCGCTCCACATTTCAATTCTATAGTGCTATCATACAGGCTGCAGGCTGCGCTTCCAGCCCAAACCCGGCTGTGTTCACAGGTAAATCATTTCCTTGCTTGTCAGAATTTAGAGTCCTGCTCTATATCCCCTCTTCGTAAGCACACACCACTTTTTTTCCAGCCATTCTCCCCCACTAAACAATTCAAGAGAAAAACACTCCAACAAGAGGCAGAAACCTAGCTCCGATCTCCCATGATTCCTTGCATGGTAATAGCCGCGCTGTGGAGGCGAAGGCTTTCCTCAGAAACTTTAATGTAAAACAGAAACAGAAGACATCCAGAGGTCAGCGATCTAAAATTACTTCTCAATCTCTAGTGAGCCCAGCATGTTTTCTATTGACTATTCCTTTGCGCTCTCCGGTTCCTGCCCTCCAGTGTGTGATTGTGTGTATGTGTGGGTGTGCGTATGTGTGTGCATACACATATAGGCCTCAACAAGCCTAGAGATGCTGGCCTTGTCACGCAACTCAGTGCCATTCAGCCTGGCCTCACTCTACCTCTGTTATTACAGGCTTTTCAATGTCCTACAACCACGCACTCTCCCTGCTGATGTTGTTGGCTCAGGCCCATGGTGTTTAACACTGGGACGGGAGAGGGGGAGGTGGTGGATTGCTATTTCTACTGATGGTGGGCGTCGGGGTCTGTAGCCCAGTTCTGGTAGTTACCGCTGAAGATTTAGTGTTCCAAGCTTAAAATGACAGATTAACACATATTCTCCTTTTAGCTGTGCTTTCACTGGCATATGTCAGCCATAACCTCTCCCCCACTGCAACACTGAATGGATGTGTTTTAGCAGGGAAGTCCTATTGGGAGGAATTGGGGCTAATAAAAAGGAAGACAAACAACAGTAGTGCGTGAGGTTTGGTAAATGGTGTGCGAGTGTGATGGGTGGATGTAATCCCAGCAGAACAATGGCTGCTGCAGCTCCAGGCTGCCTGACTCGTCATCCTGCACCGTACTGGTGTGTAAACCCAACAGCATGGGAAATCAGATAGTGCAGGAGTTCAGTTTCAGACATTTCACTCTTCACACTCTGTGTTTGTTCATCTGAATGTGCGCGTAAGCATGCGTGACTGTCCAAAAACTGGATACGTCCTTTAACACGGTTGTCTCAAATGCTCTGAGAAAGTAATCAAGACGCAGCCACACAGGGAAGTGAGTCAGCCAGATGATTAGAGCAGCTACCACACAGGCCCAGAAATGATTACTACTCCTTCTCCCACTTCAGTAATAACCACTACCCCTAATCGCGTGCTATTTACCTAAGGATCACTTCGGAGGGGCTTGGTTAGACTTGTTGCTTCAGAGATTTGGCAGAAGGAGAGGGCTGTGCCACCCTCAACACTGCTTCCCTCCCTTTCTTCTCTACCTTGGCGAGAGGAGGAGTGAAACAGGAGAAAGGCTGTTCTCAGCAGTAATTCTGCTTGAGCACAAAAGGGGCTGAGCTGCAGGTGTGACCAGGAAACAAAGGGGGCTTTGGGCAAGTCAACACAATAGAGCCCCACCCCCGGGCAGGGGACCTGCGTTCAGGGTAGCACTTTCTGGGGCTCCTAAAAGGGGGTTCGGAGGGAACAAAGCAAACTGTATAAACAAATGCTGCTCGAAGGGTCAAACTTTTATCACTCAACCAATGTAGCATAGAACAACCTGCTGTCCAAGCAGCAGATTTAGGTAAACCACAAGACATATGGCATAAACGCTTAACACTGATGGCTGTATGGTTCAATGGCAGTTGTTCCGGGGTTACAGCCGGCTGTAGTGGAGGTTAACGGTGATCGTTCTGGTCGCTGAGTTCTGACCCTGTGGCCAGTGAGGCGAAGTGAGACACACCAGCCAGCTGTGCTGTCAAGTAACCCACGGCTGGTTCTGATGTTTGACCTGGGCGGAGTGTGATGCTCCTGCCAGAATCTGGTTTGTAGTTTGTATAAGTAAAGCTGGGGCTCTCCTCTCTCTGTGACAGCGCGCTGACACACCAGAGTTTGAGGGAAATGTACACATCTGGTGTCAGTTTTAAGCACATTCGCTCTGTTTTTATTTCCGTAAACAGCACTGGTTTAAGAGAATGGCACCAAAGACAAATTAAACATGAGTGTACACTAAAAATCAAAAGTAATAACTTCAGAATGAACCCTTTGGTTGCATATGTAGTTCAGCTCATATTGCTCTTTCACTCAATTTGGCCAAATTTCCTTCAATGAGACCCAGCAGAACAATTCCTGAAACCACTCACACTTACATGCCTCCTTATGAAACAAACGAACCATTCTAATTCAGTCTCTTTCTTTATTATTCTTCTGTGTCTTTCCCTTCAATCGCTGGTAATTTTTCAAGTTTTTGCGTGGGGATCTTCCTCCTCTTTTTACGCACACAATCCACGCAGCAGCCCG
Source organism: Serranus cabrilla (assembly GCA_903364295.1). Lineage (NCBI taxonomy): Eukaryota > Metazoa > Chordata > Actinopteri > Perciformes > Serranidae > Serranus > Serranus cabrilla. Next base: position 850,445 of record CAFUXE010003075.1, read on the forward strand.
GGCTCTAATGCAAGCATTGTGCGGACCGGGGCGTAAAGGCATTCAAGTTTTATCCGTGGTAAATCTTTTCAGACCCCTTTAGCCCACATGTAGGACTCATACAAAAGACAACAAAGACGCGAGGGGACAGCGGTGGAGTGACAACTGTGATGGGGCTGCGTTGGACTGCACTGCACGGCACTTAATGCATGCACAGGGCTGGGCTCTCGTGCTGCTCTGCTTCCAAAAAGGTTATACGAGCGCTTCTCCAATTTATTATCCAATATAAAATAATGAAATTGTGAATACATAAAATAGATTAGAGGTGAGTGAGCAGGCAGGAACCCGTGAAGTCAAACTGACCATCCTGCTCGTCTTTTATTGTTTAATACTGTTTGCCAGCATGGTCCGCACAATCACCAGCACGTTACCTTCAATTCAAGTTGATTTCTGTGTCAGAACACACTTTAATTTATGCCTTGAGCCTTTAAACACAACTCTGACTAATACACAACAGAAGAGATGGGCTATCGTGGCTGAAATCTTAGCAAAAATACGGACACTTCTCTGCGTGGTAGGTCAGTTAAAGCCCACTGGCGTGACTCTGATTTTAATCTCGGTAAATCATAATCTGTGTTTTAAAAAATGTGTACATTTTATTTTGAAATCTTAATTACCGGGATTGAATTCTGCTCATAAAGTAGCAATCTGGTTAGCATAGAAACCAGCAGTGATGTGCCCTTTATTAAATCCAAGGTCCATCTTAATAATACACCACATAGACTATCCTAGAAATAAAAAAAAAAAACACTTTTATCAATAATTAAAAACCATCGAGGACACCTACCTTGTGTGTCCGAATTCACTCATGAATGGAGCAATCCGTCTGAATGTCATATTCCTTTGGTAATCCATTTAAGAGAAAACACCCAGCATGTAATATTCCTGTTATTTTAAGCTCCATCCGGACCACCACTTTTCTCTCTTTTATCCAGTTGCGCACTGGTTTTCAGCTCCGCTCGCCACATACGAGCATTTTGACTGCCTGCTCTGTCTCCGTCCGTCCCCGGGCCCCTGAGCTCTGATGACTGATCTTCAAAGCTTCTGCCACGACCACACAGCCCCCTCCCCTCATACACCGATACACCAGCCCCCTTTCCACTACTATTAACTTTGGAAACCAGAGGGAAAAGACATAAACATTAACGACGCGCTATCCTCACCAGTCCGCGCTCTGACTCCATGCACAGTTATTGATTTAATGCTGATTTAAGATAATAGAGGGCGTGTGGACTGACTGAGAGCGTGATATCGCACAAAACCACCAGCGTAAAAAAAAGAAACAACTACATTTTCACTCTTCTTTGCTTGTTTATCCCGATAACCACTGCCTACTTATCTTTAAATGCACAAATCTGATAAATAGATGCAACAATACAACTACAGTAGATATCTCAGACCGCTTCAATAGCCGGGCAAACTGTTTAACAGATAAAAGAGGTGACTTTAGATGTGGTCACACCGCTTTATGAGCGCAGGAAAGACGCTTCCGAGCAGGGCACATAAACGTGCCACGAAAGCAATGAATGGATTGTAAATTGGATTTAAGCATAAGTAAAAAATAGTCCGGACCTGAACTATTTCTGTCCTGCAAACATCAGTTTTGCAGAGCAGCATAGCGACGTGGTCAGAAGGAATATTTTGTATCCCAGCACTGACTTCTCCTCTCTCTAGTCTTTCCCCTCGACTTTCACTGCGTAATGCGGCGCAACAAAGTGTAGATATATCCACGTAGCGGGCAAGAAACTCACCTCATCTGAATTGCTTATTTTGTATCCTTTTTGTGTTGCTGTAATCCAACAAAAAATGATTGTGCGCGTCGTAGTGAATCAACTTCTCCTGGCTGGGAGAAAAACAAACTAATGCACGGCAAATGGTGTAATTCGACCCGTGTTAAGTCAATCCATCCAGTGAGAGAGCCACAGCCTACCAATAAGCAGCGCTCCTGCTCCAGTCCCTCCCCCCACCATCCATCTCTCCTCAGTTGGTTTGGGCTCCTCTCTCCCTCTGCCTTGCTCTGGCTTCCTTCCTTTCTTTCCTAGAGCCCGGAGTGAAAGAAAAAAGCGACCCCCTCCCTCCCAGTTCTCCTCCTGTGTGACCCCGTATTGCCCCCCCTCCCCTCCTCTCTGTTAAACCCCATCCCCCAACCCCAAGTCAGCAAGACAGCCTAGTAAAAATCATTTCAGCTGAGTTGTGGCTGCTTAGTAAAACACAGCTTCAGAAATGTTTGGTTTTAAGAGGGAGATGCTTTAAGCACAAGTCTCCTTCTGCTCCAGCAAAGCATCAAGCAAGGGATTATTCCCTCAAAAGTGGATTAATAGTGTAGTGGAAAAGTTTTGTGTCAGAAAGTTCTGTGCATTATATATGCTTGCAAACATTTTTACTATAATATTCTTAATAATGATTTTTGTTAAGTAAAATGAATAATGCTACATTATGCAAGAAGTCTCTATAGAAATAAACCATCCAGGTTCTCCCTTTTGTGTGAGCTTCTTCTTAACATTAGCATTAGGCAATCTACATGTGTATGCAAACATCAGTGTGAGTGTGTGTGTGTGTGTTCCCGTATGCATGCGAAGCCGAAGTCGTCATTGAACGTGTCAGGTCATTCCAGCCAGGTCTGCGAAGCCGCACAATGGAGGCCCATTTGCACCCCATTAGAAAAGCAGGTTAGCAGATGTGTGAGAATCTCTCACAAGCGAACATCCTCGCCCACTCACACACATGCACACACACACACACACTCCTGACAGCCCCCATTATGAGCTGAGAAAGTGGGATCTGCATCTCAATACTTGCACAGGAAACACTAGTTTGCACTGCTGATCTGCCTGATCCCGATTTGGCACTTCTTGCGTGTCTTTGTCCCCGCTTGTCCCTCACTCGTCCCCACCCTCTTCCTCTTTTTGGAGTCGCTACTTCTCGATATCCAGTCTCTTTGCTTGACAGAACTTTTCTTTTTCCTCAGACCCCCTATAGTTCTCAATTTTTTTCTCCAATCTCACCATGGTTATCTCAACTGATAGTTTAGTCTGTCATTTCTGTGACTTTCAGTCCCTTTCTTATGTCCTCTCATGCTTCAATCGTGCCACTCAATGTTTCTGTCAGTCCTAGGATACTCCTATGTGATGTCCCCGGATCCCGTGGGGACTGAATCAGCACGAGCATCTATTATGGTGGGAGAGGGGGAAGATGGATAGATCAATGTGTCGAAGGTTTGCACAGACCCAGGAACTGAGTGTCAGGACGGATGAGCAAATATATGGATCTGTGGGTGTCTGGTGATTGGTGTGGGCATTGATTGGTCTTTTTTCCAGTGAATTGACAGTTTTATCATGAGCGTAATGGCAATGTGACACTGTTTCAGTAGGTTTTAATGGCTTTTTGGTGCACTATTGTTGGCTTTGACAATTCTCAGTCTGCTTGTACTGCAATCATTTTGCTACTAACATGAATTGTCACCAGCCCAAGGTTAGTAAAAGGATAATTCATGATTTTACTGTCTTCCCACACTCAAGGCAATCAAAGATATCCAATTTTCTCATGCAATGATAAAAGGAAGATAACAGAAATAAAGAAGACTGACTCACACTGATGAAGTTGAGGCAGTATTTGATCACCCCAAGAACCATTTGCTTTTTCCTTTTCTTTTATTAAAAAAATCTTGAAATGGTTTTTCTTGAACAAATCCCACACTGAAGTCATAGGAGGATGGATGATTGAATTTAGACTTATTTACAAACATAGCATGACAGAAGCAGAGCAGATGGGTGAATGACAAAGGACTTTGGGAGTGAGAGTGTGTTTGGACTGATAGTCTGTATGGACAGATGAATGTATTGATGGAAGGAGATGTAGAGATTGATGGTGATAATGCGGGAGTAGCGTGATATGCGTGCAGTGTTGGGGGGTAGACAGAGGACAGAAGGCCTGTGCTACGCCTAAAGCCTGATATGTTCCCTTGGGGACCTTGCAGTGTGTAGGTCGACCCCAGGGGGCGTGTGAGGGTGGGCCTTGGGGTGCAGAGGAGAATGTGAGGGCTTGGCCTTTAGGTTGGGCCAACCAGAGAGTGCACTAACCTGCACTCCCTTATTTACTGCCTCAAATGCCACTACAGATGGCCATGTGTCAACGACGGGGACTCGAGGCTTAAGGTTGCAGCTGAGGACAAAGATGAAGAGAACCCCAGGACTGCATGTTTTACGATAACATTACCATTTCCCACTAGCTAATCAGAGCACTTAAGAATATTAAACCTCAAAAGGGCAAGTTCATGGAACGGTTCACCCCAAAATCCAAAATACACATTTTTCATCTTAACTCTAGTGCTACTTATCAGTCTGGATTGGTGTGAGTCTGCCTTCTCTCTAATGAATGGGACTATATGGCACTTTGTTTAGGGTGCTCAAAGTGCAAAAAAAATAAATAAAAAAAACTCAACAGGAATGTCTTTTTCTAGAAATCATGACTGATTTACTCATGATAATGCACAGACCCTGTTAGTAGTTTCATGCAGGAACTATTTTCTTTCTACCGAACCACATCCACCAACTGTATCACCGTGCAGAAGGAAGGATACTGCTGGCTCACCTGAGGGAGTTCACATTAAAGCTCAGCCGAGGAGGATGCCATTGATATTTATATCTCGTGCTGTCACAAGCATCTCGTTTGTGAGTAGATGCACACGTATTTCTTCATGGTGATACAGTTGGCAGGTGTTGGTAGAAAGAATAGTTCCAGCCATAATCTGCTCTGAGTTACCAGGTAAGAGACATTACTGTTGAATGTTTCAAAAGCATTTTTATTTATTTATTATTTGCTGTTTTGAGCACCACAAGCAAGAAGACAAGAAGGCAGATATCTTTAACACTCACACACACTAAATCATAGTTTAGATTAATACATAGCACTACCGGTAAGAGGATTTGGTGTGAACTGCACCTTTAAGAGGACACATCTAGAATAATAAAAGGTACAAAAAAGTAATCTAGTTAAATTTAAACATGTCAAAGACTGCTGAGTTGACTCAGCGTAACTGTAATAATGAGCAAGCAAAAGAAAGACAAAGACATCTCTGCTGAGAGCGGTCCAGTTTGCAGAACTGATGAGATGACATTAACGGCAGCAGTGATGTGATAACTAGGAGAAAAGGTTGTGTGCTTTGCGGCTTGGCATTGAGTGTTCTATCAGATGGCTGTCTCTCAGGGTGAAGGCAGTCTGGACTGAGCCTCCATGGTGACCTCTGATTGATTAAGAGGCCATTTCTGGCACTTGGCTGGCCTGGGGCACCATTTGTCACCTGACTGTGCAGTCCTGTTGAGAAGCTTCGTGTCCTCCAATCTACACTCAGAGCTTTTTTCTAAATCCCCAACTCAGCCGGACCCACCAGGGCCACCCATGTCAAAAATCTGTTCACTCATTCTGGTGCTCAGCCTTTTGGATTAGAGTAAACACCAAATGGCATGTTAAAACATAACGCAGCATACTAAACATAAAACATTTTCTGTGTAAGGGATACCTCTCTTCATTTGGTACGTTTTTTTTTTAAGCCGATTTATGCCAAACTGAAACCTATTTATGGGGAAATCACATAAAGTATATCATTGGTGTTTTTTTTACGTATTTGGTCAAAATTGTAATTTTAAAAAGCATTTCTTTTCTTTTTGTGAAAATGAATGAAATGCAGGTAAACATATAGAGTGCTGAGGTTACAGGAAATGTAAGTTTTGAGAGTTCATTCAGAGGTCACTTGCCATCATAATTAGACAAACTGAAATATAAAATAACTATAATATGAGAAAACAAGGCTAAATGGCCTCCGCTTCACAAGTGAATGTTGGCTTAAAGATCACCTCTAAAAAATGTGTTTTTCTTAGGTTTATGTTCCCTTAGGTTAAATTCTTGGTGCAGAGTAGAGGCTGCGTATGATGGAATCTCTCTGTTGTTTCCTCTGGTGGAGAAAATGGTCAAGATTTTCAGACTTTCATGGTAGATTGTGAGCTGAACCTTGATCTTGCCATCTTGCGCATTGCTCTTCTTTCACTGGTCAACCTAGTGCGAGCAGCAGTAGTGGATGGAGTGCAAGGCCAGATCCAGAATTTCTCAATGACGGATAAAGAGTAGTTGTGCCCCCAGCCCCTTTTTTACTTTTTGAAGTGGTAAAGCCGGGTTAAACAAGATATTAATCACAGCAGAGTATTTTTTCATACTTTAAAATGTGTCTGGAGGGCAGCTTTAGCTGCACAATGGGTCCTCCCAAACGTTTAATATTGTAAAAGGACAGTCTGTCTCTACAAATTTGTCCAAAAATGGTTTCATACCCTTTTCCAAAAAATGGGGAAAATATGCCCAATGGCTCTAATATTATTTTTATGTATATTTACTTACACAAAAAATGAACTGACATCTAATTTCAGTTTGACTTTAAGGAGCAGTGATCACCATTTGGATCCAAATATCAAAGTTATATTATTTCTGCACTTTAACTGAACTGCATGTCGCAGGTTGTAGGTTTGACGATTATGCCGTCCACTTTACTTCATCAGTTGCTTTTATAGTAAATTCATCCTAAGCAAAGGTCAGAGAAAGGTGACAAGTTTTTATAGCCAACAGTTAAATGCGCCGACAGGAGGTAGGACTGAAACATATATCTGTAATTTGCAGTGAAATGACCTGCGCCCGGTTTGCACATATTGCTCCTTCAGTTCCCTTTTTTTTATGAGATTATATTGCAGATGAGGTAAGAAGGAAAACAAATCTATTTTGTCACAACTTGTTTTCTGCTCTAAATTTAAGGAAATTACAGTATCTAGTTTGCTTTGATGTGGCCCTGATGACTGCCACATTTGCTCAAGGAAATGCACGGAAAGGTATGAAATAAATTCTGTTATAATGTAATTGTGTTTATTAGAGTTTTCTCAGGGAAAATGAGAATGCTAATCATATTCATAGCCAGTGCTGTGGGTAATTTGCAGCCTGCGATAAGCTGCCATATCAATGTGAACTGCTGATGATGGAGCGACACACGTGACATTTTCAACTCATTATAAATTGATCCCATTTCAGTTCCCATCTAAATGTTTTAATCTGCTTCGCTATCAAGGCGCTCACGTCGAAGAGCTATATGAAATGTTTCTGGATTTGAGCTGATGGTGACACAGTTATCCTCTGTCTTCTGTATGAAATGAATGATGATGTGGCTTTAATGCAATGCCACCTTGACACCATTAGGACAATGCTTCCACCTATTAAAGGTAGTACTCCTGGCTAAAGCCTAGCACTGACATTCACTTGGTGTGGGAGGGAGGCCATTGTTAGGGGGCAAAAGTTTTATTACTTCTGATAATGATAATAAATGCTTCCTCCCACACACTCTGCCCTTCATTACAGCATTGATCCCATAACATCTCTGCTAAAATCCATCACTGTAGCTCAGTTAATGAATGCTCCAAACGTAGCAGTCAACCAGGCGGATGATCCAAGACCTTGTCACGTTCTCTGTAATGAAGTTAATGAGCTAACGGAGGAGCCGACATTTTCGGGAAGGAAGGATATGACTTTATTTAGGGTGGAAGAGGATAGAAGCGGGATTTAGCAGGCTGAGGCCGACGTGTGAACAGGAAAGGGAGAGCCACAGAGGTTGCTCCGTTCACACGCTCTGAAGTATGGGGGTCTATTCTTGTGTGTGATCTTGCCAGCACACATACATAGACAGACATGCATATAGACACACACACACATGCAGACAGGTGCTGTGTGTGGTACTGACTGTATGCTGAACAGCTGTGTGTAGGAGCTTGTGCTGGGCGCGCTGGGAGGTAGCTGTTGCATTCTCTGACCTTACCACCGGACGCAGCATTTGACACAGACGGACAGACACACACACGGAGGGCAGCTGCAAGGTGCCATTCAAGGGCCGGAAAGCCAACTGCATCCGCCCACACAGAGCTCACTGTCTCCAAGCATGTTGTTTTACTTTTTACCCAAGTGCCTGAAGCTCATATTGAAGTGCCCTGAACCTGCATTCTTTCTCATGGCCAGCAGGGGGCGACTCCACTGGTTGCTAAAAGAAGCACAGAAGTCTATGAGAAAATTACTTTGCTTCTCACTTGATTTATTACCTCATTAACATTTTCCTAATGAGTTTATGGTCTCAATCAATAGTTTCAAGTCTTCCTGAACACAGCACAGCTTTTGTAAATTTCATCCCATTTAGGGTAAAAAAGATGATAAAGTAGGCCACACTTTAGTGCATGGCTATCTTTCATTTGACAGGTTGCTACTAAGGCACTGTGTTTCTTCGTCTTAAAAACTTGACCCTTTCACTCTGTTTCAGTTCAGTTATTTTAAAATTTTGGTCCCCTAAAAATATACAGCATTCAGTCGGATTAAAACGGTTCTCAACCACGGGTCAACTGTAGTTGAAAACTATAGGATGGTCCCTTATCATAATTAATAAGCAAAATATTTTCAAATGGAGGTCCCAGAAGTGAAATCTCTTCAAATGGGGGTCTGTGACCTAATCTATATCAATTTAGGGGTCCTGGACATAAGAAAAAGGTTAAGAACCACTGTTCCAAATGACCCTCTACATGAGTTGGATGTAGATGGACATCCAAATAGCAACACTTCTGGTTCCAAAATAGTAGAAATGCCAAACATGAGGCTTCAAAACCATAATCACAAAACAATGGGTGATGCCACATCTAATAGGCCCACTTCTTTTCTAGAAGGATGCTGCCTTTGCTGCACTTCCCAAAAACAAAGGAATATCCTGCAGCGAGTATCTTTATCTGTTCTGCCGTAGCTCTGACTCCAACCAGACCCCCAACCTGCCAGAGGGAGCACTTAAACCACAACTGCTAGCCCAAATATTTACCTACCCCCTTACCCAACCCGCACACCACTGAAGGCTCCAACGTCAAAACCCTGTCCCACCTCCCATCCTGACTGTCAGTCGCCGGCTAAGTCCTCCTTGGAGCTCGGAGGCTATCAGGGATTTAAGGGAAAAGCCCTTTATCCAGGGACTTTCTCTACAGGCTGGGGCGAGCAAATGTCTCATGTCAGCAAAACACCATAAATGCTGCAAATGGCATCTTTTTCCTGCCTCTCAGAGGTGGCAAACAAACTTTTCTGAGAGAGCAAACACATGGTATATTTATTATGAGTAAAATGAATCATTGGAAGGACTGTCAAGCTCGTGCCTAATTTAGCTTTATTTATTTTTATTCCACATCTGTGTTTGTAAGCATACGTTTTCCTTTCCAAGCAGGCATTTGTACTCGAGTGGCTGTACATAAGGGTTGTGCTGGTGGGATGTGATGCTACATGCTGATTAACCCTTAGGTGGATTGTAAAAGCTAATCTGAGGAATTAAGCTCCCAGCCCGCAGGAATGCCATCGGCTTCTACATCCAGACCAGGTGTCCACACACACAGTCAGCTGAGGGTCAGGGTGTGTGTGTGTGTGTGTGTCCAGTTTGTTGTGAGACACCTTATTACCCATTGGCCCAGTTGTGATGAGTGAGAGATAGAGCCAGCGTCACCTGTCCCTTTAATAAAGGTGGCATTAGGAGAGGCATCAGGGAGGAGAGCAGCTGGAGAAGGTAATCCCGTCTCTCCAGGTCAGCCACCAGACAAGCTGTAGCAGGCCCCACTAACTCTGGCCTAATTAACATACACCAACAGGGAAATCTCTCCTTCTTAGACCCACGTTGTAGCGCACACCCAGTTCTCCAGCCAGCCGTTGCAGGGTTAATGCGTTCCAGCCTCCACACTTGGGGTTTTTGACCGGCTCCAACATGCTTCAGCTCCTGCTTCCCGGCTTCTGTGTCACAACTCCTCAGGGGATCAAGAGAAAGATGAGTAGATGGGATTAGATATCATGCAGAACCATGCAAGAGTTTTTCCACGACATTCCCTCGGATATATGACGGAGTTGTACGTCAGTCCTGTTTCGTCAGGTGGTGTTTCATAGATGTCGTAAACATTGTGACATGGACGTTTAGGCAACTATCAGGTTAAGGATAGGCAAAAACAAACAGGGTTTGGGTTAAATTAACGGTTGTTTAGGTTACATAGGTGACGGAAGTTTGTTTCCAAGTTCACTTTAAATAAAAAAAGCTGACTTTTAGTTTCAAACAGGACACAAACTTCTGTGTTTGTGGGACTCGTCTAAACGGACTTTCTCAGACTTTATTTATTTACGTTGTGCTCCTGTCACTACCATCATAGTAACTAAAGCCTGGCATCAAATAAGCCGCATCTCCTGGCTCACAATGCACAGGTTTCCTTCTAATCTAGAGCATCAGCGATCTAATCGAAATTTTTCCTATGAAGAACGGATTCAGAAGTTCAGTATGTGCATGACCATACAGGTTCTAAATGAGCCAACCGTTACGTTAAACCAGAGAGTCGGTGTGTAAGCTGTGATGGGTGTTCACTACAGACAGTTTGGGTAATGATTTCACCATTTGTCTTCATTTTGTCTTCCAAATAATAATGTCCAAACCGTCTGACTGCTTGTGTTTCTTGCTGTGGTAGACTACTTTTTATCATTTCCGCTGTGTTTTCAGATTTCAACATTTAACTTTGTGAGTGCAGCGTTATTATTATTGATAGGATGATGGCCAAAACTACAAAAACAACACTCGGGTTGTAATAAAAAAGAATTATCCTTCAAGGTCTGTCTGTGAGGTGAGTGAAAACAAAGTTATGAAATCCATCACTGACGCCGAGCTTACACACAGCTCCACGCTGACACTCGCCACTTGACTGCAGCTACAGCACGACGGATTGGGAATATGTGTGAGACTTTCCCTCCGACTGTCACCCACCAGGTGGAATGTGAAACGCACACTGCCACACACGCTTGCAGACAGTCGTGTGCGGTGGTGGGACAGAGATGTGCAACCCTGGCGTCTGACCCCTCACACACTCCCCCACAACACCACTCATCCGTTCCTCATCCCCCTCACATGCATGCCCTTCTTCAAGAGTGTCTCCAGCTGAATGGTGGAAGGAGGGGGTGAGGGTATCAGGTGTCATTTAAAAAAGCAGTTGTCAGGACTGGCTGAAAATTGAGCATGACTTTATTCAGTGTAAACTGTAGCCTGGTGAAAACAGCGTGGCCTCTCGGTGCCCTCCTGCAGTGGAGTGGCCATTTCTGCTCGGCTCTAAGAGTCGGTTTAATGGAACTCTATTAAGTGCTCTGTTTTTTATGGGATTGATTTCTCCTTCCTGTTGCGCCAAATGAATATTTCGATAGATTTCCCCGCTCCTGCTGGATGCCAGCTGTCATTGAATAAAAATAACGTCTTATGTCTCCCATAGGTAGATTATATTTAAATTAAGTAAACCAAACCAATTTCTCTGGTAAGTCATCTGGCTTTAGCAGCATCACACGGCTACACACACACACACGCACACACACTGACTTCAGCTATTTTTCCCTCTGTTAGCCTCACACACATGAGTGCGTGTCCGCACACACACACACAGCTGGTGGGGATTAAGGGAGAGGAAGCAGAGTGAACACACAGGGTTTCAGAGTCAAAACAACGGAGCTGGACTTGACCTTTGACCTGCATGGCCATTCATCTGTTGATAACATCGGTCAGTTGCATTAGACAGGTCCAGAGTGTGTACAGGCCATTAAGTGTACTGTGGACAGACAGACAGACTCTATTACAGAGAATAAAACCCCCAATCTTTGACAATACACATTCCCTTCCAAAGGATTTTACTTAAGATAGTGATGACTGCAAAGTATAAGGGTATATGATAATTAATGGCTTCCATTAGAGGGAAAACCCTTTCTCTGCACTTTTCCTGCTGGATGGAGTGCTGAAGTAGCTTAGCTCTGTTTTTCTGTCCTACCTGGGGCTATAGACAAGTGGTATCCTGCATTTTAAATAAAGTCTTTCCCCCTCTGAGCCCCTCCTTTGTGCTCCCCATTCCTCAAGTTAAATCAAGTCTTCCCATTTCTGCCTCCTCCTCTTTCTCCATCCAGGCAATTGTTAATGGGATCATTTCTTATATTATAATATCCCAGTAATCTACATCATATTACATTTCCTCCCAGTTTGTTGAGTAAGGTAATAAAAAGGGATCAGTGACTATTTCCTTTGATGACGACTGAATAATGAATATTGTCTCTGTTTAGTGCATGTTACGAGTGTGTGTCTTTATCTCTGCAGAAACACTTAAGTGTGCACGTGTGTGTCAGTTGTTGTGGGATGTTAATTTTATCTCCCATCAGGCTGGTGGCCGTGTCGTGGACTAAGTAGAGTCATTTACCAAAGGTTACAGCTGCAGTCATGGATACCAGCAGACGATAAGTCATACCAATGAGCCTTATCCTAAGTAATCGCGCTTTATATTCTCTCCATTTCTCTGTCTCCATTTCTGACGTCCTTCTTTTTGTCTGTCTGCATTTTTTTCACCTCTTTATTTTTCAGTCTCTTCCCCTTTCTTTTATCCCTCTGAAATCCTTCTAAGACCCACATCCCTTTCTTGATAGAGAAGAGCTAACCAGCATGTAGCTGTCAGAGGGTTATTATGCAGTCTGCCATTTTCAGTGGATCACGGGATCCACGCTACTATATCACATCCACCGCTATGGAGATATGGAAATGAGACAGCGGCTCTCAACAGGGGCTCTCAAAACAATTATCTATACTTCATAGGCAGGAATGCTGCTGGGCCAGTGGCCAGTGCCCTGGGCTTTCTCATTTCTCTAAGAGGTAAATGTTGCTGACTTGCCGCTTTCTCACAGCATCAGCTTTGCCCTTGTTACAAACAGAACGGAGCTGAATGGAAGCTTTTTTTTTTTCGCTATAGCTTGTCCTTGTGTTTGCAGCCAA
>CAFUXE010003075.1:863427-875038 GCA_903364295.1 Serranus cabrilla
TGAAAGGTAATTACTACTTATAAACAGAAGACTCATATCTTCTGAATGTATGTAATAAAGTTGCTATTGATGCCGATAGCTATGAATCTACGATTAAAGATATCTACGATTTCATGGATTCCCAAACTTTTCCATGCCAAGGCCCCCCCAAGTGGCATGAACTTATGGCAAGGGACCGCCTTTTGCAAGATGTCTTTAAACAGTACTACAGCAAATGTCTAAAAAAACAACAACAACCTAATATTATTACCCTTTGCATATTTAACATTATTTTCAGATGATCTAAAAGCATAGAACATGTTTTGGGGCAGCTGTTTTTAAATCCGCCTCATACTTTTTACATCGCCAAAAGTCAACTTTTGTCAGCTGGGCTGTTGGTCGGTCCATCAGGTCTTATCCTTTCAAAAACATTAATTTCTTTAGTTAGCACTAGCTAACTGGATGCTAGCAAACAAGCTAGCTAGCTAAATTTTAGGAGCAGAGCAGCTTTGTGGGCTGTTAACAGGTCAACACTGACATATTATGACCTGATAAATTAGGTTTTGACTGGCATGGCAAATATGATATTGATATCTTATATATAATAATAAATAATATTTTACAATAATACACATAATAGTAAAAACTTGACCTGTGGGGGCGGCCCACATGTTGAAAATGAAATAATTTTAACTTTTATATCCAGTGTGTTAAATCCATTTGAGAAATTTGTTCCTCCAAGTTTGCATTTGATCATTAAGAGGTGCTATAACTTTTGAAAACTTTAGCAGATACGTTTCTGGCAAGGGTATGTGCCACTACATATAAATTCTTCAAGTGTTTATCCAGATGAGACTTTTTTATCTGAATCCACTATATCACTTACTTGTTTCTCGACATAATGTTTCCTTCAAAAAAAAAAATTAAATCCCACTTTGTACCAGAACTTCAAATAGCCAATGTTTTAAAATTCTTATGATTTTAAAAAGATATATCTAAAGATTTTATCTGAATTCATGCCAGTGTTATTACTGCAGGCTCTTTGATCTTTATGCCAGAGTTTCGAAAAGCAAAAACACTTTCATGTACATATTTTATTTGTGGTAGTCTATCAGTATGAGAGTGAAACTGAGCGTCTTGTGTGTATCCCTGAAAGACCTATGGGGTCTTGATAAGTTAATGCATCACATGGATATTACTCAGCCCATGTGAACGTGTTGTCAGCAGCAATTCTGTAATAAGCAGTTTGTGTGCGTCTGTTTTTGTGTTTGTTTCTGTGTTTGCCCGCCGGTCTGAGCCTGTGTGTACACGTAGGGCCATGACTGATGCACGGCCAATCCCTAGACTTTGGGAAGATGTATGTGGGTGAAAAGTGAACTCAGTAATGAGCACCCTGAGCATGTGTACGAGAAGGATTCTGACTATATGCTTGCGAATCACTCTCTTGCCTGAGGGGGTTTGGGGCTGTGGTTTCAAGCTTTTGAACAGAAGGAGTGATTAGGCAGGAGAGGCAGACTGAGATGTGTGTCAGTAGCATGACTAGCCGTGTGTGAGTATAGGATGAATGTTTTGTGGTGGCTGGAGTTCCCCCTAGATCAAGCAGGCACTGTTTTTAGCTACAGCTGTCAGCCGGAGCTCTGGACATGAAAGACTGAGAATGAAGGCAAGAAGGGCGAGATCTAAAGAGCAAGGATCCAAACAAAAAAGCAGCACAAAGAGACTTCAAGTCATTCTAGCCGTTCTGTTTGGCATTGACAGTGTTGATTATGTGGGTAGAGCCGATATTGCTGCCTGAGCACGCCAATGCTTTGGGCTGTAACACACTGACACACCTGCCTGAGTCAGCTGAGTCAGGGCACGCGCAGCTGGAGACATGTGGGTGTGTACATCTTTATTTATTTGGGTTGAAAATTTGCTCAAAAGATTCTCCCCACTCTCTTTCTTTATCTTTCTCCCCATCTAGGTTGTTGCTATCATGCTTCTCCTCCTCCTCAGATTGTAATGTGCTTCTGAAGGCGCTGTGGGAGGAGATCAGCCCTCCTGTCCTCTCTGTTTGTGTCCTAACAGCCCCATCCTGCTCTACACAACTTGCTGGCCACAGGCAGCCAAGGGAGTGCAGCACTAATTGCGCAGGTCACCGAGGTTACACAGCCTCTCTGAGTCTTTCTGCTCCTCCTGCCTCCGCCTACCCGTCTCAGATGTGGTTTCGTCTTCGCTCTCCGCTCAGTTACTGTATAATAATGCATGACATCACAGTTTACATTGCCATGAGGAATAAATACTTCACTCTGATGTTTGGAGCTGGAAACTTAAAATGCATAACTGCCGTCGAAGTTTACTTTCTTGTTCTCCTGAGAGGTTAATCATGTAGGGAATCCTTGAAAGCATCCACATTTTTCGGCGCAACCTCCGCTCATCTAAAATCATTTAGAGCTTGTTTTGTTTCCTCTCTTTTTTCCCCGCTGTGTGTGATGTAGGAAATGTAGGAGATGTCTGTCTTTTCAGGCGGGTTCCGTTGTCTTTTGTGTGTCTTGTCTGAAACAGCATGTCAGCCAGGCGGGGCGGCTCTGGGAGGATGTGTGTGTGAGAAAAAGAGAGTGTGTGTGCTGAATGAAATGTAAAAAGCAGTACGCCTGCCTGCACACACACACAACAGCCTTTGGCCTAATGGGAGCTGACACTCTGACAGGCTCTCTGAGCTCTTTATCTGGGCCTCTCGCCTCAGAATGTGCGTGTGTGTGCGTACATGTTTGTGCCTGGGCGTTTGTGTGTTTCTGCTAGCTGTGTGTGTGCATGCATGTGCATGTGTGACCCCAGCGGTGGTAGTCGCCAGGCCCCTAGAGAGTTCTTTAACCCCCTGACAGAGTCAGACTCATTTACATTGAAATGGGAGAGTGGCAGGGCCTCTTTATGGACTGTTTGCTTTTGCTCTATAGAAAAGCTTCAACTCCAGCTCTCTCTGTCACACACAAGTTCATGCGCGCGGACACGCACATACATACACACATGCAGCGCCACAACAGATACATGGGAATTTACTCTGCTGCAGGTCACACAGTTGGTTTTCCAAACTGTTTGGCTGTTATGCCCTCTTTAAGGGTCTGGATTGTGTTTGTGTGTGCGTCTGGATAAATGAGTTATGAGGGGTCAGAGAGGGCTGCTGGTTCTGGTCTGTGTGACTGAGGACATGTGATTGTTAGCCGAGTGTTTTTCCACCTCCCTCTACAGCTCTCCTACCTTCCTAATGACTGCTGGCCACAGCTGATCCAGAGTCCCCCAGGTACCTGTCTACTAGCTGGTCCCACACTCCAGATAAACGCTGCCCGAGGCATGACTTGCTAGATCAGAGCTCCCTCCTCAAAGAACTTCCTCATCCTCTAGAGGGGGAAGCTCTGAATCTGACCCTGGACCAGTGTCTGTGCCGGCTCAAGGCACAGAGGGTTCCCAAAAGTTTGTGGTGGCTGCCAGAGAGAGCACAGGTCTAATTATAGCAAGCAGGAAGTGAGTGGGAAGGAACCCTTTGATGAGTCGTACAATTATATTTCTGTCTGGGAAGTACTGTGGCTGAGGAGGGGAGCATCTCTCCTGCTCTCCTTTCACAAGTCCGTTTCACTGCCTCTTACATAGAGCAAGGACTTCTGCCCTTTTGGCAAGTTTAATGTTCTGTTTTCCCCACTATCTGCCTTCTTATCTCTCAGTGAGGGCGTCCTATAAAAAAAGTAGAGCAGAGTACGCTGTTTGAAGTCAAGCGGCTGGGTAAAGAGCAAATAGAGTCGATGTTTTCCACCTGTCTTGTTCTCTCTTCTCTAATTTCCTCCTGATAAATGTTCACTTGCACAAGCTATCCCTCTCTGTGGCTGCAACCCCCACCATCTGAGTAGGGACAAATACTTCTGTTAAAGATCACACAGGAATCTATATTTAGCCACTTTCTGTGTATGCACATGTACATGTGAGGAGGTATGCATGCTGTGCCTATCATGTATTGTTCAAATGGTAAATATAAAACTGCATGACATTTTTATTAGACAAAGTAGTAGTTTTTTTTCTCCATACCAATGTAGTCTTTCATTAAAATATATGAGATTGTTTATATGCTAGAGCCAGTATAACAGGTGGTCAATAAATAGGTGGGCTGCTGCAGAACCATTGGACCTCACAGTTTCAGCTGAAGGGATGAAAGTGAGTTTCCAAGCTTCTCTTTGCCATAATTGATATATTGAAAGAATCTCAAATGAGGGTTAAAGTATGAGTAATGTGGCCATAGGGAGAAAAGAAAGAAGGTTAAATGATGAAGTGAGAGGGTATAGAAGGGGCAAGAAAGCTCTCAGTTCGCCCAAAGGATCGAGAGAGAAAAAACAGTTATCTCACTATTCTATCTTTTTCATTTACTGCTGATTTTAGTGGTCTTCTTTCAGCCTCGAGCTAACTCTTCATTATTATTAATTTTAATTAGTGACTCAGTGTATAAATGTTTCTATTATGAAAGTATGAATGAAGCACTTGCCAGTTTCTAGTTGGATGTCACACAATGGCAGTCACACTGTATATCAAACCAGTGGGGCCGTGCCCTACTGAGAAATGTCCTTGCGTGGTTAGCTTGACTTTTAAACTGTGTTTTTAGGATGCAACAATTAATTTTAGGTACATTTATACATGTTTTAGCTGCGCACCACTTCCCTTTCCTGTCGAGGATGAGTCATCGTGTGTGTGAGTGTGTGAGTGAGTGAGTGTGTGTGTGTGTGTGGTGAGTTCAGTCACCGCAGTAAGAGCAAGCCACTCTGCCTCCCTGTGATGAGATCCAGATGGAAATTTTCAGTGGATTGCCCACTCTGCTAACCATTATGGTTCCTAAAACGTTCCCAAAATGTTTTTCTTTCTCTAAAAGTCTCTTGTGCTCTAAGATAGCTTTATACAGAAATGGGCACTTTTAGGCTTGCAATTCATGGACTCGTACTACTGCAGTGAATAAGTGAAATCTGCTACATCAAAGGGTTGTTTCACTTTGCCGTGTCAAGACCTACAGTATGCTCTCATTATGCCTGAATTATCAAGAGCCTGCCAAAGATTACCTGCAGAGTCACTCACATCAAGAGAAGAAGACAACTGCTTCTGCCCCTTTTCAGACTCTCCCCTGGATATCTCATTTGCACCGCCACAAACCAGATCAAGAGGATGTCTCTATATTCTCAATCTTAAAACTCATGCCAGGATCTTAGCATGCACACAAACAGTCATTCACACAGGGATACACACTCTAACTGTACGTCCAAACAGAGTCAAACAGAGTGTTCTGAACTGTGACGAACAGACCCACCAGGGTCCAAGAAAAAGGGCTTTCAAGTTCGGCCAAGTGGTCTACCACTCGTCCCATCCATCAGCTCCCCTCTGGGTATGGGACACAGATCCAGGGTCAGCTTACTGCTCACAAAAGCCCGTTCTCAGTCCCACACACAATACAAGCTCAAGTTGTTGTCTGATCAGTGTGGTGAGGTAACAGGTTTCCTGCTGTTTTGTGTTTGGGAATCCGGGTTGGGTTTTGGTATTTAGGAAGACAGGATGTCCATCTTTAACTGTGGCTGAATAACAAACAAAAACAAGGCGTGGGAAAAGAAGTGGCATTCTCCCATTTGCATGCATTGGTTAATATATTTGCGTGTGTGTGTGTGTGTGTGTGTAAGACAGAAAGGGTGGGAGATAGAAAGATAACTTGTGTGTATGTTTAAAGTGGAAAATATATGTTGATTACACAGTGTAATGGCATTTGGATTGGCTCGATTTAAGGCAGAAAAACAGGAAGAGGACAGCGGTAGACTTCTACCTACTTACAATGATAACACAGAAAGTAGTTTGAACCACTCTTTACAGCTTCACTCGTTCTGTTCTTAGCTTTCACAATAAAAGCCCAAGCCATATACAGTGTATCACTGCTTACCATGGGGCATTTTGCTAAGAGGCACCTCAAGAAAATACCGTCCATCTTAAAAAAAAATCTTACAGTAGCTCTCGCCAGGTAACGTCAGTGGAAATGGTGGATGGTGGAACATCCAGAGTACTGTGGAAACTTAACCCAGCAAATGAAAAAAAAAAACAGTTGACAGAGGAGGCAAAGAAGGTGAAGAGGGAGAGTGATAAAACCATTCGTTTAAGATAGATCAATAAGTAAGAAAACCTGCCGACTTGTTAATACTGCCGGTTGTTTTATTCTTTATTTCGTCATAGCACTGAGACTGAAGTTTCCTTTTTAAATTTGGATTCTGTGTAAATGAGCTCTGATGAAATGGGGGAAAAAAACAATCTGGTTGTTTTTGTGACGGTGGCACTAACAATAATATCACTTGGAAACAGGATGGGGGTGGGGAGTTGAAAAGTTCTGTTTCCTGTTAACATGCACACATAAATATAAAATGATTTGTAACCAGTGTGTGTCTGTGTGTGTTTATGAGTCTGTGCGTGTTGTGTGGCATGGTGGGCTGTGGGCACAGCTTCATGTTTGCATAAAAGAAAGCTCATGCTGAGAAAAACCCAACAGCTGATGAATTCTTCCACAGTGCAGCAAGGTCAAGCAGTTACCTTGAGAACGCACATCTCCCTCTGCTGTTGTCCGTTTCTCTGAAGATGAAAATGAATTTTTAAAATAGAATATGTATACTTTACTACTTTACTTCTCCAGACAACACGGGAGTCTTAGAGGGGGGTTTGCAAAGGGGGTTTCATATCAGCAGCATCGCAAGCAGCCACCGACGGTTCAATTTACAGAGAGCAAAGTGAACCAAACAGAAAAATGAAAACAAAACATGAATCTGTCTTTTATCTCTCGTTCACAGCCAGACTTACCTGCTTATCTCCAGCTCTGTTTCACCTCTCGCCGCCTTTTACTGCCTACTAAAAACTACAGCTGCAAACTTTGCTCAAACCACTTTACAGTGGTGACCTCAAATCTCAGCAGGCAGGCAAGCAAGCAGGCAGGAAGGGTACTTGAGTTGAGTTGTTGCGTAAAATTTGTGTATTTTTTTTTGTGTCAGACTTCACTTGTATTGAATAATTCACCGGCAGACCTATATATAGGGTTAAGACCACTGGGTTCTGTATTTTTAGCAAGCTCCAGGCTTTATGTAAGGCTCTTTATATAATCCCAAGGTTTAATGGTACAGTTTGCTGTGAAATGATGAGCAGATAGAGGGTCAGGCGACTCATTACCCATCACTTTAGACACATACATACACATACACACACAGCTTGGCTCTATTATCGGTGCAGTGTATATTGTCAGATGTGTGTGAAGACATAATGAGCACAATCTTTTGCATAGGTGCATAATTTTGTGCCAAATTTGTCTCCCTTAAAAATGTCACAAAAACCCTCCATCACTGCTTTTTATTACGCGCTATATATACCGATCTGCACACCACTGTAATATCACACCTCTGCCTGTCCTGCGCAGATGAGAATGAGTCACCAGGCAGCAGGCATTAAACAGCCTGAATAGAGGCTGTGAAAGAGTTATTAGTAAACACATTTATCTTCCTGATGTGCCCTCTGTGAAAAGGGACTTAAGTCTGCGTGTACTGGCATCCAGCGGTTTCTTATCTGGAGCTAAATGGAAGTCGTGGTGACAACCACAATTAGGCAGGACAGCACAGGAAGGGAGAGGGTCACACACATGGTAATTACTCTGTCACGGCAGCGAGGCCAGCGACACTAAAACACTGGCTACAGATCAACGAACACGCCACTGAGACAAATATACGCATCATTAAGACAAAATACACAGTTTCAGATATGTCATCGCTGCGAGGAAGTCAGGCGCAGTTTGTGTCAGAAAACCAACGATGTGTTTATTAAGTCATAAACATGTGCAACGGTTCAATCTGAACGTTTTTCTCAGTGAGCGGCAGAGCGGAGTTCAGTGATCGGAAATAAATCATGAATGACTTGGATTTAATTAAAATAAGGTCTGAACTCTTGACTTCCAAAAGAGACGTGGACGGCGAGCGCGCCGTGATACCTTATACGTGCACTTGGCTCTCTCATTTGTTTGCTATTCAGCGGTGGAGGTGAAAATATTGAAAGTTATCTCAAGAGTGAGTTATTATTGCAGCATGGGTCCAGGCAGGTCCTCAGAGCCAAAACAACAGTGTTGGCTGGAACGTCCTTTGAAAACAAACCTGAACTCTCTCTGGCACAGGACGTTTATTTATCCCACAGATACAGGCTGTGTTGCTCCAGGCTGCCTGACACAGCCATGCTCCATATTTTATATATTCACCATGGATAGACAACACTGACTCTGACGAGTCCTACTCCTGCTGAAGTATGTCAGAATGTGTCTGCATGTGTGTGTAACTGTACGTGTGTGATAAATGTTGAATCTGTGACTCTGCTTAGAGAAGCTCCTTGAGAAGCTGCTACTTTGTTCAATGATTGAAATTTCTCTTCCTCCCCCTCTTCCTCACCCAGTGTGTATCTATGTGTCTCACCCCCTTTCCTGTCCTTATCCTTTGCAGCGAGGTTTGACTTTCTTCTACGGTCGCCCTCCCCTGTCTTTGTCTGAGACCTGGTGAGACGCTCAGATACTAAATAAGAAGTACACAGTACCTGCTCAGACATATTGATCACAGACATCAGTCAGGTGGCAAAAAATAGATTGTGACTGATGGCGACTCAAGCACTGGATGTGTCTCTTTGATGTCTTGTGTGTGCGTGTTTGTGATGTGTGCACGTTTCCCACTGGGCCCAATACGTTCTCTGGGATATTTACACCCAGAGTTGACTGATAACATAATTAAGGTCGTGTAGTGATCTGTGGCGGCTGTGTTCCCACAACACACACCAAACCCGGTCAGTAAATAAAGCCCTGACCCAGGAGGCGATCCTGTGACACAACATATATTCAGCAGAGTTATACACACTCACACACACACACAGAAATAAATGAGGAATTCTGGAGTCATGTCACAGAACAGAGAGGTGGCTCTTGTTGTGTTGTGGTGAAAGTACATTGGTCCTACTGTGGGACAGAACACAGCTGATAAAGACTGTTAAATCAACATTGCTCATCCATTTTGCAGCAGCACGAGGTGTTTTTTAGGAGGCCAAAGAAGTCCATTTTATGTCAGATGATAAAGTATTCCCCCACGCACATTTCGGCCACATTAGCATCACAGAAGTTCACTTTATATCATTCTATCTCTCCATTAAACTTTCACTCTGACTAAATGAAGGCAGTCACTTACTGATAAACTAGAGTTTATACTCCCCTCCACAGTTCTCTTAATGCATTTCGGGATGCAAACAGGACGTTTAATGTTTTAGGTGTCGTATAAAAACTTGCTACCAGCATCCTTAGAGTACTTTATTTGATGCCTTATTTCACTGCTTCAGTCCAAACCTATCATGGGAATGGGAGCATTCAGTTGCATAAAATGCCACCTTTGCATTTATATATTACCGCCGTGTAGTATAGGAATTCTTTCAAACGTTTTCAACTGCCAGCTCCTTCAAACACACCGTGCTCGACTGCACCACACCGCAGACTGTTTGGGTTTTAGCTGCGGCGGATTTGGGCCGGTCACATGTTTGCATTAAACATACAAATAGTTTTCTTGGTACAGAAATGATTAAATGCATGTAGCGTTTGACCAGAGAAGTTTTAATACCACTTGGTTCTGGTTCATATTTAGTATTGTTACTCTGTGCTAATAATGTTGCAATGGCACCGTTAACAGTATGCCGAATTAACGATTAGCAGTTTTAGGCCATATGCTCCTGGATTTTCTGAGTAATGAGGTAAACTTAAAACAGCAAGATTTGACAAATCAATGAGAAAAATAAAATGTTTTTGAACATTAAAGCTTGAAAACGTGTGCAAGTAGAAACTCAAAATACACGTATGAGTTCCCTCCCTCTATTTCCTTTCCAAATATCCAAACTTTCTCTTTAATTTAGATTTTTTCCAACTTTTTTTTCCCCATATTAAAATAACTTCCCCATCTGTTACGATTAATGACAAAATCTGTCATTTGGGATGCATCCAACTAAAGATTCACACTTCGGTGTCTGATGTTAGATTATGGTTAATATTGGTCTTTATTTTTTTTTTTAAGTGGTAAAAAACACAGATGCACCACATGGTTTTGCAGAATCTCTGCTTGTAAACATGTTTTTGGAATGAAAGCCTTGATGTCTTTGATCAGACTGTTATTATCTGAATCGCTAGATTTAAATTGAAATAAGAAATTGTGACAAATCATCCTATAATTATAATGAATTCTTAGTATCTTTTGACTTGCTGATCATTAATCTGCTAAATCTCATTAATACAAACCAAAAGTATTATTTTATCACGTTTTCTCTTTCTGCACAAGTCAAGAAAGGTTCTGTTTTATCTTGTGTCAATATCAGTACTGGGTATTTGCATGCTTATTTTTCTAGCTGGTTTTCTTTTTTTCTATTTCGGCTCTTTCTGTCATTTGTGAATTCATGTGTCGGCCTGTGTGTGTGTGTGGTTTCTCTGAGACTGGAGATCATCCCTCTACGCATGTTACAGACTGACAGTTCCCTTCATTGGAATGTTAATAGCAAAGGCCACTGCAACTAATTGGGCTGTGTGTGAGTGCATGTGTGTGTGTGTGCGTGTGTGTTAGACTGTATGAATAAGTGAGGACATCTTAACTCGGTTAACTGATGAAGAGTTTTATTCACTCAACCTAAATGAGGTCCTGAACACTGAGCATTTCTGCATGCAATTGGCTTCACATCCACATCTCAATCAAACAGATCAAAACACCATTTTATCATGCAAATTTATGTTGTGTAGTAAAGCATATCTTTCCTTAAGAAAACCCCTCTAACGTACATTTATACCACCAAACTCTTTATGGTGCACTTAACCATTAATCCACATCTATATCTTCAAAGAGGAACAAAGAGACGCTTCATCACATGATCAAGACTGTCCAGCCAACTGCTTTCAGACTTGTGAGAGGATTAAAGGCACTTTCAAACTAAAAACAAAACCTCCACATCTCAGCTCGCTGACAGACAAGTAGGATGGGAGCGTGGGCAGAGCTCTATGAGGAACTCTTGGCGGAGAAAGCAAAAGGAAACTAGGCCAGAGAGGCCAGAGGGGTTGTGTGGTCCACTCTCCTTTGTTACTCAAAGTGATGATTTTGCTTATGTGGGCATTGACAGGTCCAGAATGGATTTGTCTGCTACCACAAAGGTGTGGATACATAATGGGGTGTCACATAGTGCTGTTGTTACATTTGTACTCAATGAAAAATGAGCTTTCGCTTGCAACAAGCCTTAAAAGGAGAAAAGGATCCAAACTGCATTGAGAGAAAGGTGGATACATCTGAAAACACAGTTCACCTCTGAAAATAGCGCATAACGATTTCAGGCCATTTTCCCTAATATCTCTAAATAAAAGGTATAGATTTCTGAATGGCAAACAACAAAAAACTTCACCTGGTAAAGAGTGTGATGGTAACAACCAAACCTTAAAGGGACAGTTCAACCCATAATTCAATATATATATATTTTTTACCTGTAGAACTATTAATTAATCTTTTTTTGTGAGTTTCGTGTGTTGGAGATATCGGCTGTTGACTTTTGGTGATCAGAGCACCAA